>CAWVNO010002299.1:0-17409 GCA_963930645.1 Salticus scenicus
CAAAAATCATGGTTATTTTAACAACTTATATTAAAAGAGTAATGAATAATATGAAACAATATTTTGTACAATACATATTACATGTCATACATACGTACAATGAATAATACATATTACATTTCGTACAATGTATACATCTGGCATGTATATTTTCGTGTTACGCTTTTGATCGCCAAATAATAATAATAAAAAAAAAAAAAAAAAAAAAAAAAAGCCAAGGGCGACAGAGTTTTGAAATTTAAAATTGAAATTTTGTCAATTTGACAGCAAAATAATTCAATCTAACACCCGTAAAAACTAATACATATCTATACCCAAATATAAGGATTAAAATCGGGAAATAAATTTCCTCGATTTTTAATAATTTCTTACAAAAAATCCAATGGGCAATTAACATAGGAAATCTTTTTCTTGGCTGCACAGACGGTCAGTGAGTCACACTTCGCTTGCGTATAGAACTCATAGATATAGTATAGCATATATAGAATAGAGTGATCATTGGGGAGAAAAAAGTTATTCCTTTTCATTTGCGAAAAGACGACGTTTTTACCAAAATATGGCCGTCTTTCCCCGAGTGAATACACACGGGAATACATACTAATATTTTAGCAAATAAAATTTATGAATAATTTATTTGCTAAAGGGGAATGGAAGACTCCAGATACAGTTTCAAATTCATATTTCTTTCTTTTCTTTTTTTTTTCAATACCACTTAATGGCTGTTTTCAAAGCTTTTATTTTATTTTATTTTTTTCGGCATCAAAAATCTTTGTACGATAACATGGGGATGAGAGATTTATATATATTACTATATCTATGATAAAACAACATTAGCACTTTATCAATGTGTATAAAATCTTTAAATTGATTATGACGTCAATTTTCGTGAGATGCATAATTTAACTTTTTATAATTTTTTAACGTTCACGTTTGATTAAATGTATTTATCTTTATGTCGAAAGAAAATGAACTCGTTTTTTTTTTTTTTTTTTTTTTTTTTTTTTTCGGCAACAATTAAATTAATGGAACTCACAGATATTTTGGAGCAACTTTAATAAAGGTCTATAATTAACAAATAATTGCAATAAAACAATATTGTGACAATAAATTGAGATAAAAACTATCCTATCTCTCAAGTTGGACCAAACTGCACACAGTGTGCAAAATTTCATTAAAATCGGTTCCTTAGTTTAGGAGTTTACCCCGGACAAACATCGTGACACGTAATTTATATATATATACAGATATATATATATATATATGTATATGTACGTACGTATACGTGTGAGTGTGTATAAAGTATTTTTTAATGTACTTGCACTACTTCTCTGTGATTTAATATAACAAATATTGTTCATACAAATTATGGTACAAGATAACAGTTGAATAACTACTTTTTTTCCCCCTTTTTAAGCAATCTTTAGTAAAACTTTACTGTAAACTTCTTCGAATGAACATTACAAAGACTGTTTTATATAATGAGTTTTATTTAAGAAACAGAGATTATACTGATCCTTGAATTAAACCCGAAGATTTATATGCCACCCCTTAAAAAAACCTCTTAGTGCAGTATGAAAGCAACAATGCACAAAATATATTACTCTATAACTAGTATTTTTTGTCACGTGGAAGTTAATTTTTAGATGAAAAAAATTATTGCATGGTATTTTATTTATTTATTTACTTATATTTAAATGTATATGCAAAGTTCTTATTTATCATAAACCGTGTAAATATAATCCGGTGTGTCATTCACACGATTTTCTCTTACTTTGCATTTTAATACTATAAAGAGGTTTGCAGATCAAGGGTAAGACAACAAGTACTGTACATGAACCTATAATTTAAAAACAACTTAACCCTTTCAGTCGCAGTGTTCCCGCTGATGGAACACCTAATTTTAATTCTCATGTGCAAAAACTCATCCCGGAAATTTTTTAGCAAAAATTTACATTTATAACATAGCAGAAATGTCCCTTTTTTTAACGCGAAAATTTAAAATTTCTTCTATTTTAATTATGTCCGTAAATTCCGGTGGCAATGCAATTTAAATGATCCGAATTACCTAGCACCGCAAAGGGTTAAAATACTCCGGAATAAATTGAAATGTTGGGATCTATGCAACTTTTACGATTTTTTGCTGTCGATAATGTTTACTTGAAAAGATAGAAATATCGTGTTAAACCCATGTGCGAAAATTCATTTAGTTGGGTGATATAACAAGCACAACTGACCGAATCAGCTGTCCTCACATCGTCTTTCCTCCAGTTGCCTACAGTCGACAGCAAAATTGTTCGAGCGCTAGCAATATTTCCTATACTAAAAAAGTACACTTACTGCTGATATGTAGGCTAGGCTGACCATAAGTCCTCGAATTTCGAGGGCAAAACTACCTTCGTTCCCAAATATTACAACACATTTGCGAACGCCAGTTATAAAGTTATTAATGTTTTATTATAGTAATTTATTGTATGTATAATAAATAAGCTCAAATAAGTTCTTTTAGGTTCTTTATACATAAAAATTACTAAAATTTTACAATTTAAGGTGATTTAATTATTTTTTTATTTTTTTGTCTTCGAAATTCGAGGACACCGCCATCTTTGTCCCCAAATTCAACGAAAAAAATATGGTCACTCTACTGTTATGTTAAATAAATCCTTGTCGAATCATGTTCTCAGTCTAAGAACATTATTCGACAAGGATTTTTTTTTAACAAAACAGTATTAAGTAATATGGAGCAATCGAGACGAAAGTCATTGTAACTATAGGTCTCAATAAATTTTAAATAAATGTCCAGTATTAAGTGTACATTTTTAACATAGGAATTATTACTAACGCTCGAATAATTTTGCTGCCGACTGTACAGGAGTTAGAGTGTGGGTTCGGTAGAGCACCGGCCTCGTAATTGGAAGATTGCGGGTTCGGTACTCGAGCCGGCCAAAGACCATCGTGTACACTAATGGTGGCTGGTGCACGTAAAATCTGTCGTGGACGCAATGTCCTCCATGTTTCCATAAAAAATTATACCTCTGGGGGTCATCGAAGAGGGAGCGCCATCCCTTCCGTGGAGGACAAAATTGCGATGGCATGTCTCCGGACCACATCTAGGGGTGTGTCCCAGACCGTCACCAATTGCCCATGTGCGCAGCACTAGTGCGACGTAAAACCCAACCATCCATCCATCCATTAGAGTGTGGGTTCGATTTCTGCGCGGATTCTAAGTATCTTTCTAATTTTTCCTGTTGTAACCCCATCAAGGACAGTCGGTAACGAAAGTGTCCGAACAATAGCAAAAATTCCTATGTAAAAAAATGTACACTTAATACTGTTTTGTTAAATAAATCCTTGTCGAATCCTTTTTTTAGACTGACTAAGAACAGGATTTTACAAGGATTTATTTAGCAAAACTGTATTATGTGAACTTTTTTTACATAGGAATTTTTGCTAGTGTTCGGACACTTTTGTTACCGACTGTACTGTCTATCTTCATCTTGACGAAGATTTACAAGAGAGCCTCGAAGATGAGTGGATTTTACATCGCTCTAGAAATACACTATGGGTAATTGGCGACAGTCTTGTACTCACTACTAAAGGTGGTTCACAGACATTTCATCACAATTTTGATCCTTTACCGAAGGCCTCCTATTCAAGTCTGATGTTTATCTTCACAAAAAGAAAAGAAAAAAAAAGGCGATGAATATTTTAAAAAGCGAATACTGAATACACAGGCCGGCTGGTCTGGTGATCCGATTGGTAGGGCGCTGCCTTCTGGATACTCAGGTTCCGGGTTCGAATATTTGTTTCGGGCATGTATATTTGTGATGTCCTATGTCTACGAAATATTGTGCACTTGTTTAAGTGAATTTCTCTAACATGGATCAATCGAGACAAAAGTCATTATAATTATAGGTCTCAAAGCTGTCAAATAAATGTCAAATGTATACAGGCCTGAAACCAAAAAAGTGTTTGGAAAACAACAGCTGATACTGATAGATTTTGGGGCGCTAATTTCAGGAAAAATTGTAAAAAAATTCCATGACATAACAGTTTTTCAAAAAATTAAAAATTAAACATAGATGGATCGTAGATACCAAGATAAATGGAAAGCCAATTCAATTTGTGAAATCCAAAAAATGTCCATGTTCCGGGATCAAAAATGCTATTCATATAAACAATGCATACAAACACAATATTTAGAAGCTCTTAGTTCTCTGTTACCTCTTGTAGAGCTAAATATTATCGTTTTGGTTTGCTTTTAGATTCAGTACCCCATCTGTCCTGTTGATGTTAAGACTGACTTTTACGTCGCGCTGTTGCTACGCTATGAACAATTGGTGATAGTCTGGGAGTCATCCCTAAAGGTGTTCCAGAGATATGCCATCACAATTTTGATCCTCCACCGAAGGGATGACTCCTGCACTTAAGTGAACCCCAAAGTTATACATTAGATGGAACTATCCGTACTGTCTGATATGTGATACAATCTATCTTTCAGGTTGCAGAGTTTTTACTGTTTCCTGTTTTATGACATTCAGTTCCTAAAGTTGCGAGAATTTCCGCTGTCTGTCAAGTTGTGAAATTTTTACTTTCTCATGGATGACTAGACCCTATCAACACATCTTCTTTCCAGGACATTTATAGGACATTTTGAGTATGAAAAAGACATTTTTAGGAGGAATTCTGGATGAAAGGGATATTTTTAGGATGAACTGAGGATAAGTGTGTTTTTATGGGAGATAACTTAATCGGAAAAGCCATGTCTTCCGTGGAGAATCTAAGTTGTGATGGTATGTCTCCAGATAAACGTCAGAGATGTGTCTCAGATCGTCTACGATCATCCTTGTGCCAATCACTAGTGCTACATAAAACCCACTCAACTCAACTCAACTTCTCATAGACTAATCCCAATTTGTTCAAGGGAGGCATACTATTGTAACAATCGCAGCTATCGTATATCACAAGTCGGATCGTACACTCCGCTGCAAAAGTATCCAAGCGCTAGCAATAATTCCTGTCTAAAAAAAGTATGTAAAATAATGCTTTGTTAAATAAATCCTTGTCGAATCATGATCTTAGATAGTCTAAGAACATCACTCAACAAGGATTTATTTAAAAAAGCAGTATTAAGTGTACTTTTTTAAGACAGGGATTATTGCTAGTGCTCAGGTACTTTTGCTGCGGAGTGTAGGATCCGATTTGTGATCTACGGTAGCTGCGATTGTTACAGTTACAGCATCTAGAATAAACAGTGTGGAAAGCGGCGAATAAAATTGTACTAAAAAAATTAAGCCTGTCACCAGATGTCATTGTAATCGAAGCTAGGGTCACGACAACAAAACCGAGACTCCCTATTGGTTAATTATATGCTTAGATCACGTTATTAAACTGACGAAACTGGGAAAAGCCAATCAGGTCTTCGATTTGAGCAATAGCTTCGATCACAGCGACATCTGGGTAAGCTTAATTTTTGTAGCATCATTTTAACATCACGGTTATAGGCGATTGCCACACTGTTTATTCTAGACGTGTAGTTACAGTAGTATGTCTCCCCAAGATCCTCTCCGTGTAGGATCAAAATTGTGATGGCACGTCTCCGGACAACCTGTAGTGGTGAGTACCAGACCATCGCCAATTGCCAATTGTGAAGCACTAGTGCTACGTAAAACCCAATCAACCAACCAACCAACCCAATTTGTTCAAAATTGATTCTAATTACATGAGGTTGCTTATTTTTCCGTATCTTCTCATGTTGTGAAATATGTACTATTTCAGGCATGATTTCCAAGTTGATTTGAGACGGCCCAGAACAATCATCCGTTGCTCACTGTGCAGCCTAAGTGCAACGTTAAACATTTTCAACCTGAATCTAAGTTGATTGAAATTTTGGAAATTGTCAATTGCAGATGGTACATTTGAATTTTGATTTTAAATAATAACTTTATTAATATTTTGGCTATGGATCAAACATGTGATGTTATTTTCCATGTCTTTGGATCAATTGTAAGGGTGTGTGACAGACCGCCCACAAATTTTTACCTAGTAGCTCTAGCGCGATGGTAAACCCTTACAACCTCAACCTTTAAAATTTTCTTTTAACTTTAACCATCTCTCACGTGTAGCATATATATTTGAAAACTTGACTGCATAATATTTTAAGCATTCAGTTATGTTATTCAACAGTTGAGAAGAGTTTTGTATTTTTTTAATATGGAATATTTTCCTACTCTCTCTATTTCATGATTGAATTAATAGTATGTAGTGGAGTATCGTCTTTAGTAATTTTTAATGAACATTTTAATTAAAATAGATGTATTTTCAGCTGGCTTAGTTATCGCATGTGATTCCCAACCTTTGCTTTTTAGCGCCTTTGAACTTAATGCTTGGTGGTATGGCCGAAAATAGATTAACCGCCTGTGTCTTCGGCGCATAAAGTGCAGATATATAGCTCATATTAGTTTTCTTGCAACTGCTTTATAAAGTGATCGTAAATTTCATGCAATACATTGATGAACGTAGGTTAGTGTTATAAGGTAAATGAAAAAGCTTTAATTTCTAGAGATGAAGTCAATTTTAGATACTGTTTATCGTTCTTTATGGTAACAGTGGACTAAAAATTCAGCATTTCAATTTTACTAAAATATGGAAGTACATAAGTGTAGTAACCTAGAGGGATTTTTTAATTCTCATTATTCTATGTTGTGTATGAGTGCAAAAAAGCATTTATATTTGCAAACAATTATTAAATCTGCTATAAAATGAACTATAATTTTTTCTCAAAACGAAAGCGTCTTGGGGTTTTTTTTTTTTTTTTTTTAAATCTTAATGAAACTTCATTTAAGGGCTTTTAGTTTTAGAACAAAACTTAGAAACAATTTTCACTTCTCTGTTTGTTTATTATTTAAAATAAATTTATATTTTTGAAGTAAAAATTTAATGAATTTTTTCGAAAAAGTGAATTTTTATTACGCATAATTATGTATGGTAATAAATATGTAAAAATAAAGCTAACAAGTTTCTGTTAAAATTATCTAAAGCTACATAAATCTATCATTTTAATTATATTTTTCCTTTTAAGGAACTCTACTATGGATTTTTTATATATATATATATATATATATATATATATATATATATATATATATATATATATATATATATATATATATATATATATATATATATATATATATATAAACCAGTTTTAACGGAGCACAGAATCAGATTCAATTTTTAGATTAAAATAGCGTTAACTATTGTCTTCTAATCGTTTTTGTCTCTTCATATTCAGCCGAAATTCCTGTTAACACGGGGACTTTCTAGTTAGAATTCTTATTTGTATCTGTACGTATTGAAGAAACTTTGTGCATAAACACACAATAAGTTCGTGCCGGACGTTGATTTCCCATATGATTGGGGCGAAAACTTAAGTTATATGGAAATATTGCAATAGAACACAAGCTCGAATCCTATAATTTAGTGAGTGAAACATCTTCCTGTTTACAAATTTAATTAAATTTAAGGCAGTGTTTCGTTTATCCCCTCCTTCATTTTCTCGGTTATTAAATTACACAAACTTGAAACATTTAAAATAACTAAATTGTTGTTATAGAGGCTACATATATTGAGTTATTCTATAACCTTTTAAACGATTAGTTTAATTTTAGCGCCAAAGAAATTCTGTCAGAAGTTTTTTTTAACTTCTTTGAATTTACAGGGTTCTACTTTATGTGACTGTTGAAACAGCCTAAAAGTAGGGAACTTACAACAAAATTAGATTTTTGTTAATTATAAGCGAGTGAATATCGTTCAGTAAATAAGTCTCCACTTGTGACCAATGTCTGAGTTTAATTTAAGCCCGGCCGGCAATTTTTGTTATGTTACTTGATATAATATTTACTGTTCTTTAAATATTAAACCTCCTCTTTAACTAACATTTATCATTTGATCTTAATTTTCTGCAAACAATTCCCTTTCAATCTTTTTTTAAACAAATATTTGACTAACCTAGGCATTGTGTTACAAACTGGAGACTTCTCGTGTATTTTTTTTTCTATTTAAATGTTAACGTATTAGTCGGGATATTAGTCTAAATGACATTGTATGGATAAAAGTTTAAGGCTGAATATGACTAGACAAATTTAGTACATAGTCTTAAGTTTAAAGTATAGCACAGCTGAAAATAACATTGGTTAATTTAGGTAAAATTTTTTATCAGAAAACTAAGTATTTTAACTTAGTTAATGTATACTTAGTTAATGCAACTTAGTTAATGTATACTTAGTTAAAACTAAATATTTTAACTAAGTAATGTAAGGCTGCATATGTTAATATAGAAGACATTGTTTAAAAAAGCCAATAGAAGCTCAAAACTACGTTAAATGGTCGCAAATATTTAATATTTTTTTTTATGTATTCTTTAAGCTGAAAGTGTAGACTAAATATAAAATATCAATCCTAAGTACTTCCGATATACTTTAACACAAACTTTAATTCATAAGTAGTTAGTCTTCTATTTTTACATTGCACAAATTACAAAACTCCATCTGGACTCTCATTTTTAACAATGTTTTACTCATCGTTCCTTAAAGAAATTTTTCTAACAATTTTGTCGGCAATATCATGGCTGCTAAAATCTTTAACAACTATCACCTCTGTGCTCCTGGAACGTTGAGAAGGATGTGCACCAGATTGATGATACAGACCGAAAAATAATATTTTAAAGGGCAATATACATGAAGAACCTTCTAGGCTGCCTAGTCTCTAGATGCTGGTTCCGAATCATCAAACAGGTATGTTAGGAATCAACTTTAAGTAATAGATCCCGACCTAATTAGCTGATAACGGTCACAAATTTAACCTGACCTATCTTTTTTATTTCTCACCATTTAGTTGCCGTCCTGTCTTCAAAAGATAGATTTTCTGAGTTCATCCACCCACTTTTCTGACAAAGATCAGACTTTTTCTTCTATATGAATTTGGATTGTGGAGGCTGATTTAATATCCTGAGTGGAAGAGGACACTTCTAGACAAAAACGTTGACGCCCCCAAAAGGACATTTCTTCCAATCAGGTATAGTTTGTAATATTTTATATAAACGTAAACTATAAAAACCTCCCTAATCTAGAATAAAAGTGTAATTGGATTTTTCTTAATTTTCTTTTTCTTTTGTTTACATTCTCCAGAATTTAAGCCTAATTTATGGACTTTTCCTTATTATATACTGATACTTTTTGTATTTTCTCTGCAGGAGAAAGAGGAGTGACATAAATTATGAACTTTTTTTATGTAATTATTCTGTTTTTATATTCATGTACGTGAAGTTAATGTATTAAAAATTTTGCGAGTTAATCTTATTTCTCGAATTCTGTTAAAAAAGATTCGTAAATTATAAAATTTCAAGTAAAATAAAAATGTATGTGCATAATTTGAATTTTAAGACTAAATAAGCATTGTAAATAATGTAGCAAAAGAATATTTAAGCATTAAATTATGTGGAAATACATAAAATTTTAATTCTTCTGTTAATTTAGTAAAGTTTAAACACAATGAGGTTAATTTTAGTAACTAAAAATTAATTGAATTCATAGCGTTAATGCATACAGTCTAGCGTTTTGTTTGCGTTTATAATGTATAAAATATTTCATGCCATAAGAGTTTCTATAAGATTTTCAAACTTGGTCGCTCTCACTGTGCAGACCTAGTGTGATGTTAAACATTCTCAGCCTCAATATAAGTTGATGGAAGTTTTAGAAATTGTGGTCTCCAGATGTTACTTTTGAATTTTGATTTCAAATAACTTTACTAAAATTTTGGCTAAGGGTAAAACTTATGACGGTATGTCACATGACTTCAGATCAACTCTAGGGGCGAATCCCAGACCGTCGACAAATGCCTACAGCGTAGCTTTAGTGAGATGTTAAACCCTTGCAACATCAAACTTTAAAATTTTGTTTTAACTTTAACCATAACTGAAGCGTAGCATATATATTTAACAACTGTACTGCATAGTATTTTAAACACTTAATTATATTGACCGACGATAGCGAAAAGCTTTGTATTTTTTAATCTGGAATTTTTTTCCCACCCCCCTCCCCATTTCCCCTGATTGAATTAATAGTATGTAGTGGACTATCGTCTTTAGTAATTTGTAATGAATATCTTAACTAAAATATAAATTAATTTCAACAGGCTTAGTTATCACATGACTCCCCACCCCTTGCTTTTATTGCCTTTGAACTTGATGTTTGGTGGTATGCCTGAAAAAAGATTAACTGTCTTTGGAGCAGAAAGTACAGATAAGTAGCTCTTATTAATCTTAGTTTTCTTGTAACTGTTTCATTAAGGGATCGTATAGTTGATGCAATTCATTATTGATGAACGTTGATTAGTGTTATAGGATTTAAAAAAAAAAAAAAAAAAAAAAAAAAAAAAATAGGGATAGTAATTTTTCGGTACTATATAGTTCTTTCTGGCAATAGTGGGCTTTAAAATTGCAAAAACCGGACTAAAACAGAAATATTTAAATTTTACGGAAATATATAAAATTACACAATTGTTGTAATATGGAGTGATAAACTTTTTTGTTTTAAAATTTTCATTTCTGTGCTGTTTATAAGTGTAAATAAGAATTCATACTTGCAAACAAACGTTGAATTTGTCGTAAAATGAAAACTCTAAATACCATTTTCGCAAAACTAATTTACATATAAATGCATAAAGTTTAAAATGTTCCATGCATCTTATTTTTTATTGAATCTTCATAAAACATTTAAGGTTTTTTTTTTTTTTTTTTTTTTGGGGGGGGGGGGGGCATAGTACAGAACAGAACTTAGTAACAATTACCCCTTTCATTACTTTTATTTCAAAAATAAAGTTCCCCCGCCCCCCCCCCCCCCCAAAATAAAATGCAAACTGATTTTTGTTAAAATTATCTAAAGCTAATAAATTATCAAACCTCTAATTATTAAATTATCTAATCTCTAATTTTTTTAATAGTCAAAAAATTAGCAATGATCCTTTTTTGAAATTTTAAAAATTAGTAAATTTACTCTTTATAATTATTTTAATATAGAATTTTTACCCTTTTCAAATAACGCTATAAGAAAGTTTTTGCTGAAAGAAATCTATAATTTTTTTTTCATTTAAGTTTCCATTTGTCCACGTAGTCCTTTTTTTTTCAGTTAAAAAATTTTATAGATAACTCGAACCATAATTTAGCATGTTAAAATTAGGTAAATTCAGTTTAGCAAGAAATTAAAACTTCTTCACACACCATAAATTTTAAATCAGCACAACCGGTTACGAAAGGACGTAGCCTTTCTTCATCAGGTGCAAACACGTGCAACTGCCTTGGAGGCAAAAGCAAGACTGAAAACAGGACAAAATCAAGAGGGGGAGGAGCAACACAAACAACCAATAGGAAGCAACATGCAGGGCAGGACCAATCAGAGAGGAACACAAGTACATACACACCACAAAAAGAGGAGGGAGAAAAGGAGAAAACAATATTTTTTTTTTTTTTTTTTTTTTTTTTGGATAAAGCTCTCAAAAAGTTCAGTAGGCCAAATTATAATTCTACTCTTTCCATTGATGATAAAATTAAACCTGATAATATTGTTGTCTTACCTTTTTATCCCCCCTTATGTTTTAAATTAGCCAAAGTTTTGAAGCGTTTCAATTTTCACGTTATTTTTAAACCTGTCAATAAGTTCCAATTCCCTTCAACCAAATCCCCTGTTCCTGAGCTTCAAAAATGGGGTATCTATAACGTCCCTTGTAATAACTGATTTATCTTATATTGGTCAAACTAAAAGAAATCTTGAATGTCGTTTACGTGAACATTCTCGGTATGTTGTTAATCAAGAAATTTCTAAATCTTCTATTGCGAAGCACAGTTGGGAATTTGATCATAGTTTTAATTTTAAGAGTGCCAAAATTATCTTTCATGCCAAACGCGTTTCCGAACTGGATTTTTTGGAAAATTTAGCTATTTACCTTAATCGTGATAAAATTGTCAATGAGAAATCGGATTCCACTTTGCTGTCTACAGCCTGGAAAAATTTGTTTAATTCAATAAAATAAAATAATTCTAATTAAATAATAATAATAAAAAAAATAATAATAATAATAATTAATGGATAAATTTTATTAAATTTACTTATTAGTTTAATTTTATTGAAATTTATATATTAAAAAAAAAAAAAAAAAAATATTGTTTTCTCCTTTTCTCCCTCTTTTTGTGGTGTGTATGTACTTGTGTTCCTCTCTGATTGGTCCTGCCCTGCATGTTGCTTCCTATTGGTTGTTTGTGTTGCTCCTCCCCCTCTTGATTTTGTCCTGTTTTCAGTCTTGCTTTTGCCTCCAAGGCAGTTGCACGTGTTTGCACCTGATGAAGAAAGGCTACGTCCTTTCGCAACCGGTTGTGCTGATTTAAAATTTATGGTGTGTGAAGAAGTTTTAATTTCTTGCTATTATCTGTACACCAGTTTTTTTTAATTTATTTTTGGAAATTCAGTTTAGTTAAAGCTATCATTTAATTTTTTTTTTCCTTTAAAAAAAAAAACGGATTTTTTTTTTCTTAATAAACCTGGTTTATCAGAGTTCAAAATATAAGATTTAGTGCCTTGATTAAAAATTGCATTAACTATTGACGAGTTTTGTTTTTCATTTTCAGCCGAAATTCCTGTGCATAAATCGACTTCCTAGCTAGAATTCTTATTTTTTTATGTATTGAAGAAACCTTGTGCATAAACACAAGTTATTGCCGGACGTAGATTTCCCATATGATTGGAGCCACATCTTAAGTTATATCGACATATTGCAACAGAACACAAGCTCGAATCCTATAATTTAGTCGGTGAAACATCTTCCTATTTACAAATTTAATTAAATTTAAGGCAGTGTTTCATTGATCCCCCCCCCCTCCTTCATTTTTGTGGATATTACATTACACAAACGTGAAACATTTGAAATAACTAAATTATTTTTATAGAGGCTACATATATTGAGTGATTATATAACCTTTTAAACGATTAGTTTAATTTTAACGCTAAAGAAATTCAGTCAAATGTTTTTTAGCATCTTTGAATTTACAGGGTTCTATTTTATGTGACTGTTGAAAAAGCCTAAAAGTAGGGAACTTACAGCAAAATTAGACTTTTATTAATTTTAAGCGAGTGAATATCATTCAGTAATAAGTCTCCACTTGTGACCAATGTCAGTGTTTAATTTAAGTCCGGCCGGCTATTTTTTGTTATGTTACTTGTTATAATATTTACTATTATAACCTCCTCTATATTAAACCTATATATTACTATAAACCTATATATTACTATATTAAACCTCCTCTTTAACTAACGCTTATCATTTGATCTTAATTTTCTGCAAACTATTCCCTTTCAATCTTTTTTTTTTTTTTTTTAAACAAATATTTGACTAACCTCGGCGTTGTGTTACAAACTGGAGACTTATCGTGTATTTTTTTTTCTATTTAAATGTTAACGTATTAGTCGGATATTAGTCTAAATGAAATTGTATGGATAAAAGTTTAAGGCTGAATATGACTAGACAACTTTAGTACATAGATTTAAGTTCAAACTTTAGCACAACTAAAAATAACAGTTAATTTAGGAAAATTTGTTACTAGAAAACTAAGTATTTTACTAATGTAAGGTTGCATATGTCAATATATAAACGTTTGTTTTTAAAAGCCATAGAAGCTCAAAACTGAATTAGATGGTGACAAATTTTTAATATCTTTTTTAATTAAAAAAAAAAAAAAATTGAAAGTGTAGACTAAATTTAAAATATCAATCCTAAGTACTTCCGATATACATTAACACATCAACTTTAATTCATAAGTAGTTAGTCTTCTATTTTTACATTGCACAAACTACAAAACTCCATCTGGACTCTCATTTTTAACAATGTTTTACTCATCGTTCCTTAAAGAAATTTTTCTAACAATTTTGTCGGCAATATCATGACTGCTAAAAGCATAAATAACTATCACCTCGGTGCTCCTGGAACGTTGAGAAGGATCTACGCAGGACCGATAGACAGAAATATAGCATTTCAAAGGACAATACAAATGAAGAACATTCTAGGCTGCCTGGTCTCTAGATGCTGGTTCCGAATCGTCAAACATGTATGTTAAGAATGGACTGTAAGTAATAGATCCCGAGCTAATTAGCTAATGAGGGTTAAAAAGTTATGTCACAAATCTTAACCAGACCTATCTTATTTCTCTCTATTTAGTTGCCGTTACTATCTTCAAATGATAGATTTTTGAGTTCATCCTCCCATTCTACTGACAAAGATGAGACTTTTTCTTCTACATGAATTTGGATTGTGGAGGCTGATTTAATATCCTGAGTAGAAGACACTTCTAGACAAACCTTGACGCTCCCTGAAACACAGGTGCAGTCTGTTTTCTTTGTAATATTTTATATAAATCTAAACTATAAAAATCTAACTAATCTAGAATAAAAACATAATTGATTTTTCTTTTTTTTTTTTTTTTTTTTTTTTTTTTTTGGGGGGGGGGGGGGGGGGAGTTTACATTCTGCAGAATTTAATCTAATTTATGGCGTTTTCTTTATTGTATACAGATATTTTTGTTATCTTTTCCCTGCAG
The DNA here is from genome assembly GCA_963930645.1 of Salticus scenicus. Classification (NCBI taxonomy): domain Eukaryota; kingdom Metazoa; phylum Arthropoda; class Arachnida; order Araneae; family Salticidae; genus Salticus; species Salticus scenicus. The sequence continues at coordinate 14,639 of CAWVNO010002299.1, forward strand.
AACAAAGAGGAGTGATTTACATTATGGAATTTTTTATGCAATTATTCTGTTTTTATATTCATGTACGTGAAGTTAATGTATTCAAAATTTTGCGAGTTAATCTTATTTCACGAGTTCTGTTAGAAAACAGATTCCTAAATTCTAAAAATTCAAGTAAAATAAAAATGTATGTGCATAATTTGAATTTTTAGATGAAATAAGCATTGTAAATAATACAGCAAAAGAAAGTTTAAACATTAAAGCATATTGTAATATAACATTATTTATTTTTTCTGTTAATTTATTAAACTTAAAATACAATGAGGTTAATTTTGGTAAGTAAAATTAACGAATTCATAGCGTTATGCCATACAATCTGGCGTTTTACTTGCATTTATGAGCTTCTAAAAGATTGTCAAAATTGGTCGCTCTCACTCTGCAGTCCTTGTGTGATGTTAAATATTCTCAACCTCTATCTAAGTTGATGGAAGTTTTAGAAAATGTCGAATCTATATTTTACATTCGAATTTTGATTTTAAACAACTTTACTAAAATTTTGGCTAAGGATAAAATTTATGACGGTATGTCGCATGACTTCTGATCAACTCTAGGGGTGAATCCCAGACCGTCGACAAATGCCTACAGCGTAACTCTAGTGAGATGTTAAACCCTTGCAACCTCAAACTTTAAAATTTTGTTTTAACTTTAAATATATCTGAAGCGTAGCATATGTTTAAAAAATGTACTGCGTAGTATTTTAAACACTTAATTATATTGACTGACGGCAGCGAAAATCTTTGTATATTTTTCTCGTCCCTTCCTCATTTCATGATCGAATTAATAGTATGTAGTGGACTGTCGTCTTTAGTAATTTTTAATGAATATCTTAACTAAAATATAAATTAATTTCAACAGGCTTAGTTATCACATGACTCCTCACCCCTTGCTTTTATTGCCTTTGAACTTGATGTTTGGTGGTATGCCTGAGAAAAGATTAACTGCCTTTGGAGCAGAAAGTGCAGATAAGTAGCTCTTATTAATCTTAGTTTTCTTGTAACTGTTTCATTAAGGGATCGTATAGTTGATGCAATTCATTATTGATGAACGTTGATTAGTGTTATAGGATAAAAAAAAAAAAAAAGGGGGATAGTAATTTTTCGGTACTGTCTATCGTTCTTTCTGGCAATAGTGGACTTTAAAATAGCAAAAACCGGACTAAAACACAAATATTTAAATTTTACGGAAATATAAAATTACATAATTGTTGTAATATGGAGTGATAAACTTTTTGTTTTAAAATTCTCATTTCTGTGCTGTTTATAAGTGTAAATAAGAATTCATAATTGCAAGATTAACTGTCTTTGGAGCTGAAAGTGCAGATAAGTAGCTCTTATTAATCTTAGTTTTCTTGTAACTGCTTCATAAAGTGATCGTAAAGTTGAAGCAATTCATTATTGGTGAACATAGGGTAGTGTTAAGAGGTAAATAAAAAAAAAAAAAAAATTCTTAGGGATAGTAAATTTTCGGTACTGTTTATCGTTCTTTCTGGCAATAGTGTACTTTCGAATAGCAAAACAGGACTAAAACTGAAATATTAGTTTTACTTAAATATATAAAATTACGTAAGTGTTGTAATATGGAGTGATGAACTTTATTTTTAAATCCTCATATTTTTATGCTGTTTATTAGTGTAAATAAATCTTTATACTTGCAAACAAATATTGAATTTTTTCGTAAAATGAAAACTGTGAATACCATTTTCGAAAAACTAGTTTACATGTAATTGCATCAAGTTTACAATGTTCCGTGCATCTTATTTTTTACTGAATCTTCATAAAACTTCATTTAAGGTGTTTTTTTTTTTTTTTTTTTGTCTTAGTACAAAATTTAGTAACAATTTTCCCCTTTCATTATATTTATATCCAAAATATAAAATTCCTCCCCCCCCCACACAAAAAAATAAATAAATAAATAAAATAAAATAAAACTGATTTTTGTAAATCATCTAAATCTAATAAATTATCTAATCTCTAATTTTTTTAAGTCAAAAAATTAGCAAGGAACCTTTTTGAAATTTTAAAAATTAATAAATTTGCTCTTTATAATGTTCATTTTAATTTAAAATTTTTATCTTTTTAAATAAGACTATATGAAACGAAATTTTTGCTGAAAGAAATCTATATAAATTCATTTTTTTTTCATTTAAAATTTTCCATTTGTCTTCGCAACATTGTATTTTTTTAGGTAGAAAATTTTATAGGTTACTCAAACCGTCATTTTGCATGTTAAAATTAGGTAAATTCAGTTTAGTTAAAGCTATCATTTAATTTTTTTCCTTTTTAAAAAAACTACAGATTTTTTTTTTATAAACCAGGTTTAACGGAGCTCAAAATCTAAGATTTAGTGTCGATTAAAAATTGCATTAACTATTGACGAGTTTTGTCTTTCATATTCAGCCGAAATTCCCGTGCATAAAGGGACCTCCTAGCTAGAATTCTTATTTATTTTTTTGTACGTACGGAAGAAATTTCGAGCATCCACACACAAGTTAATGTCAAAGATTTTCATTTGATTGTGTCGAAAATTTAAGGCTCGTGCAATAGAACACAAGCTTGGATCCTATAACTTAATAAAAATATCGTCAATTTATAAATTTAATTGGAGATAATGCGGTATTTTATTTATCCCTCCCCTCAAATTTTTGGTTATTAAAGTACACGAGTAAAATGTTATTTGAAATAACTAAACTGTTTTTATAACGATAAACCTACGTATATTAAGCGGTTCAATGA
>CAWVNO010002300.1:0-17000 GCA_963930645.1 Salticus scenicus
GTGTGTGTGTGTAATCTTCCGACTGCATGTCTCCAAAACGGAAAAAAAAAAAAAAAAAAAAAAAAAAAAAAAAAAAGTCGGAATGGTGAAAAGAACGGTGAAATAACCGGAAGTCAGACAAGGAAAGACAGAAGTTGGACAGTAAATCCGTGTTTCAAAAACGGCTCTAACAATTTTTTTCAATGTTGCCAAATAACCCCCTTTTTAGATATCATTTCTTACGTATTAGTTGGTAACTGAAAATTAATAGGCATCCTGACTACGTTGATCAATTTTAGGTCTCGAAGTGAGTTTTTTAAAAAACGGTTCTACGGATTTTTTTTTCCAACTAGTCATAACTTCCTTATAGGTGTCCTTGCGTATGTAATTGTTAGTTTCTGGTGAACAAATGATTTTTCCAAGGGAAAATCGGAAGTAGGATAAAAAGTCGGTATCTCAAAAACGATTCATTTAAAATTTGCTACATAAACTCCTTTTTAGATGTACTTTCGTATTTATTCCTTAGTTATTACAGGAAAATTAGGTGTCTTGATAAGGTAAATCAGTTTTAGATCTCGGAAATTGGTGTTTCAAACTTTACGACGTATGTTTTGATTCGCTACTACAAGAAAAATCTTAGGCATTTGATTGGTTCGATCGTTTTGCGTCTTCTGAAACACACTATCGCTACGTATTACACTATCACTACGTATTACTTAGTTATTACAGGAAAATTAGGTGTCTTAATTAGATAGGTCAGTTTTAGATCTTGGAAATTGGTGTTTTGAACTTTACGACGAATGCATTGATTTGCTACTACAGGAAAAAATTTTAAGCAATTAATTGGTTCGGCCAATTTTATGTCTTCGTAAACACACTATATCCAAAATGAGTTTATGGGTAATGTAAATAGTGTGGTTGTAATGTAACACACCCGATTTTCTTTTTTTTTCTTTTTTAATCCTTTCCCCAAACGTGCTACTTTAGAAATAAGTATACAACTTTGCATCTTGTATGCAATCAAATTTTTATTTAAAGCTATTTTTTAAAGCTATAAGGTAACGCAAAAGAAGAAAATGCTTGGAACGAAGATTGCTAAAATTCGTAGATATACTAAAGATGAATTCCGTCGAAAAGAATTTTAAAACAGCGTTTTTCGTCGTGTAAAGAAATGCAGTAAGAATTTAAAATTAAATTATCGATGATAATTATTATTATAATTGTTTTACAATTCACTGATATCGCAATTTTCTGATATTTACCTATGTAATAAATGCCAAAATACACATTTATTTATTTATTCAACCAGAATTATTAAGAGGAAAATTCTAATGCGATGTGTTAAGAAATGTTTTGTAAAAGTATAAATATGAAAGGAATATTACGTTAATACTTGTTTACATACTGCAGAGTAATCAATTGTTTTTATGTTATTACCTTGTTAATAAGTTGATCCAAATATATAGATATATAATAATACTGAAAAACAAACAAATAATTAGTATTGCGATAAAAAAAAATATATATAAAACCTATGCTACTTTTTTTTTAAATACTTTTTTGCTGAGGATATTTAGAGTTTTTTGAATTATTTAATTTATATTTTGTAAATATTCACATTTCATACTTACTTGGTCTTATCTTGTTGTCGCTATTACAGACTTTAAGCACAAATATACAGTAATTTACTTTGTTATTGTTGCCAGTCCTATTCCTGTTTTTAGTTTACTTTACGAATACATTTTTTTTTTCATTAAATTATTACGATTGACATTAATTTACACTGTTATTTGAAAGCTGTTATATTAATTAAAGGCATTTAAAATTGAATTACGTACTTTTAAAAGCTGATACAGCAATATTACTTTTAAACATACAGGAATTACAAAGGTAACATGTAATATGCCAATAAATAACTATATTATAATACAGTAATACAACAAAATGAAAATACAGTTTTTGAACTGTAGAAAAAATAAATAAATAAATAAAAAATTGCGAAAATAAATGTGATTGGTCAGTAGAAAATCATTCCATGTAATTTTATTTAAGACGCCGAGTTTTTATCATAAGGAATCTTCAAGAAACTGATCCATATGGGACTTATGAATTTATAAAATAAAAAACTGTTTTAACATTTTATATCTTTCTAATACGCCATTTCGTCTTCTTTTATTTTTATTTTTATTTATTTATCTATTTATTTATTTATTTTAAATTAAGAAAAGCCACTTTCTAGTGTGTATATGAAGGACCAACATACAATCTATGTTGTTTAAGCATTTACAGTTCCTCATAAAATTAAATTTTAATAAAACATAAATTTTATTAGGTAAAGAACGCTTCATCTGTTTATGAAATCTTTGCACAGCTAATATAAGTGAAGACGCTAATAAAGTTTTCTTCCCTTCTCTCCATTTCAAATCTCATTTTTATTTAATTAAGGAAAGAGAGAACTCATGTTTGTCTACTATAAATTTAAAATGCTGTCTCAAATAGAGAAGAATCTAGATTTTGAAGATGAAATAACTTGTTGATAAATTACGCCTTTTAGAATAAGGAGAATATTGATCTGCTTTTAGTTTCATTAGAAAATAAACCACAGAAAGTTTTCTCTCTCTCTCTCTCTTTTTTAATTAAATCTATTTTCTCGTTTTATGATATCGAATTTATATGATATCCTATTCCACAGATGAGCAAAAAAAAAAAAAAAAAAAAAATGCTGGTTTTAATCAACAGCATTTTACTTTGTGATTTTCAGCTCTCGGGTTTTCCAGCTCAAGAAATTTAGAAAGCAATTTTTAATACTTTTTTTTTTTTTTTTTTTTTATAGATATCTTAAGCACATAATGCATGATTCAAATCTTATTATTACATACAAAATGAATTAAATACTTGAAAAACTTTTTTTTTTTTTTTTTTTAAACATTATTGACATTTATTAGAATCTATACAGTTGCAATAGTCTCATTTCCATTTTTGAGTTAAATTTGCTAACTCTTTCGTTTGAAGAAAGCCGTTATATATATATATATAGATAATTCCAGCTTTAATACGTCATAAGAAAACTTACTACGCCCATATATTAGTAAGAGAAAAGTTAAACTAAATTATCCTCTATATGAGAATGCTTGACAGTTTTTATTTTATTTTATTTTATGACATCAAAAAGATTAATTTTTGCATATAGTGTCTAACATTTCGTAAACAAAAAATATACAAGCACGGAATAATTAAAGAAAATAAAAATAAAAAAATTCTTCGAAAATTTAATTTCCAAGAAAGAATTTTCATTTTCGAAAGTATTTAAAATACTTACGTGGAAAATTTTTATTCTTGTCAGAAAAGAAATTTGATAATAATCTTTTTATAATCTATCTTTCAACTTTATACAGAAAAAAATTATTTTACCGCAAAATCAAGGGAAAATTAAATACCCCATCCATCAATTTTCAGTTTCTAAGTAAGAAAAAAATCACCAGTTAAGTTCAGTGTTTTTTTCTTTTTTGCTGAAAAATTAGATTAAAAGAATTCAGCTTAATATTCAATAAAAAATGGAGAACAAAAGGGTCGAGTAGAAAATTGCTTCAAGGGATCCAGATAATGCATTTATGTCACCGATGATAATATTCAAAATTTAATTTCCATCAAAACAGATAAAATAATAAAAAAAATTATCACTTATTTACTTAAGTTTAAATCTCAGCATAAGTTAAAGAAAACAATTTTTTTAAGTAGTTAAAAAAAAAAAGACATATGTAAATGGGTAATTTGAATAAAGACCTATATAGATTTTCGACGGTAGTATTTAATCTAAAGGATTTTATGGAAATGAATTATTCTTAGAAATATCCGTACGAAATAGTAATTAGTTGAAGGAAAGCGTTTCTCGTGGTTTATACAAAAATTGGAAAGTGAAATTCCGAATTCAATCCTATAAAAGATTCCAGTCATTAAACATTCGGGAGTCTGATTTCCACAACATTACTTTTTAATTAAATTTCTAGTTTTCTAAGTAGATATTTTCATAAACTGCCGGTTTAAAGACTTTTATGAGAAATAAAATTGTATGTGAAATTGATAGGCATTTAAAAAGTATAAATGCTAAAACTTAATAAAATATGTAAAATAACGCTTGAAACTTCATAAAAACTTTGAAATCACAATCACAGTTTCTAGAGAAATTAACTTATTATAGCATTCTTCGTCAGGTAGTGCAATACATGTATATTTTTAAAGGTCGATGCAAATCTATGTTTCATCCTCCTCACTTTTTTTCCCTTCAAATCCCCCCAAAAATTTATGTTCACATACATTTGTAATTTACATATTTTGAAATTCCTAAAAATGCTCAAGCTACTAATACATTAGACTTTTTTTTTTTTTTTTTTCACTCTAAACAACAGTTGGTGGGTAATTTTTTGCAAACGTTCTCTCCATAAATTCTTTAAATTAAATAATACTTTTTCAAGTGAGTTTACACTGTAAAAGAAAAAAAAAAAAATCTAAAATAGATAAAAATTTGTAAGATATTTGGGTAAAGCACTGTTCCAAATTGGAAAGTTCTGTTTATTACCCAGAATTTCAACCTAAATTGGATACGAGACCAATTTTGGATCGAATAATTTTGGGGCTTATTTTTTGCAGTGTACATACGTATACAAACGAAATGTTTACATTTTGTTTAGATCATCTGCGCATGTTAGATCTTTTTTTATAAGAGGTGAGTGATACAATATTTTATACAACGTCTTTATTTATTGTATACAAAAATATAAAATAAGGTAGTGAACCATACATAACAAGTTTGTAAACTCAAAATAGATAGATTTTTTGACTTGTTTTGGTTTATAAACAGAAATTTCCAATTTGGAACATTGCTCTACCCAAATATCTTACAAATTTTTACCTATTTTAGAAATTTTTTTTTACTGTGTAATTTTTTAAATAAATTTACGAAAATGTCGAATTTCTTACGTGAAGAAAGTAGTTCGTAAAAAAGCAGGAAGGTTCTACTCGACGAATGAACTTTATTTAACTATTATTTTCGAAACTGTCACTTGCACTACAAAAATCAAATATACGCAGCGAAGAAAAGGATTTCATTCATTATCATTTACAACAATATATTTAGATAAGAAGCATTAAAAGCCTCATTATATATTGAATTTAGAGTAAATATTGAAGACCATTGGTAAGCATAACCAACAGCGTTAAAACAGCCCTCGGCAAATAAACAGATAGATAATATTTTCATTTATTTAATCATATTTAACGACAGTCAGCCCATTTGGCATGGCAATCCAGTATGTTACGATAATACCAAAAGTATGTCACGAAAGTTTTAAGCTATATTAGGAATGCAAAAGGCTCACAAACCACTTGCCCTTAATTTGTAACACATATATATATGTATATAATGTAACATAATTGTAGAATGTAAGAGAAAGAAATGATCAAATGCCAAATGCCAAATTTATCCATAATAATAAATATATATATATATCCAGAAATAGTTAAATGGAATATGTATTAATCCATAGTATACACCTTTAATCATTATACAATTACATATGGAAATGAAAATTTATATAATAAAGGGATAGGAATTGAAAAAGTAAATATGAGTTGTTTCTGAGACATTGATATATGAGACCATATGTAACAAATGTGAAAAAGTATAACATAAAAGAAACAATAATAATATTAATAATTAATAATAAGAAGAAGAAGCAGAGGCCACCCGAGCTTAAAGCGGGTGGAATGGGTTAAACCAAGCTGTCGGATAAACATATCCTAAAAAGGACAAATTTATGAATTTTAACCGGTGAAAAATAGAGTAGTGTCAGGTGGGGTAATAATGAGCATGAGGTAATTGTGATCAATGCCATTTTGAAGAAAACTGAAAACGATAATTTACTTTCAAAACCATAGATAATAAAGCTTATAGTAATAAGTACAAAACTTTGAATAAACACCATAAAAGACAAGAACTCACGACAGTTGTTTCTTGTCGAAACAATTGTTGCGAGTCCTTGCATTTTATGGTGTTCATTCAAAGTTTTGTACTTATTGCTATTAAACGCCAGTTCTGTGGTGCTTTTTATAATTAAAGCTTATAATGTATTTTCCACAATACATTAAATTAATCATTAATCTGAAGCACATTAAAGCGGTTACGAGAGTTAATTTAACGGCCTACCGAAATTTTTGAAAACTGAACTTGACAACTCAGTGTTCAAAATTATTTAGACCAAAAAGAAAATGGTTTAGCTCAGAAAATTTATATTAAAAGCATAGTAGTAATGACTTATGTATCTCTGATATGCGTTTAATTTTTCAAATATAATTGAATGTTTTAAAATGTATGATCATAATTACCCCCCATTGTTTCTCAAAAGTGGGGTAATCATGACCACATTATAATAACACAGTAACAGCACATATATTAAAATACTCTTTATTGAGAAGGCATATGACCTTCAAACAATATAGGAAACCAATAAATTGCTGAAATTATTTACGATTTGTACCAGTAGTAGCAATCTGTATACCTGGTGGAAAAAAAATTAAGTACCGATGAAAAAAAACTTTTGTCTTTAACACAGATGAATCTAGATTAAGAAGTAACTCATATTCTTTATATGTTTCCAAAAAACAAATCACAGGTGTTTTGGTTTTTGGAAACATAATAGAGGCGAGCCACAAATAGTTAAAAAAAAAATCTATATATATATTTTAAGAACAGTTATTATTTTTCTGAACAGTCCTAGACATTTATTTTGGCTCGTTAAAATAATATATAACACTGTCGGAGAAAAGTTGTTCTTATTGAACGATAACCTCAAATATGTAACTAGTGTCGTTTTGTTTTAATTTGATTTAATAAATAGAAATTATTCATTTTGTATCTAATCGCTAGGATAATTTTCCAAACAACAAATATTAGAATTACGTGTTAGTTACAAATACTTTACATCAAATCAAAACTAGAGCAGCTGTCTCAATGCCTATAGCAAAATTTATATTAGTCAGCATAAAGAGAACTAAGAGCTTATAATTTTTCCACTGGTGGTCATAATTACGCAACATTTTGTGATTCTATGCTTATGGTGGGATAATTATAATCACTCTCATTAATTTCAAATAAAGAAGTTTATAAAAGTAAAAATTTAATGGGGTGTTCTTGAAAAATTAAAGTTACTTCCTAATTATTTTAAACAAAATTATTTTAATTAGAAAATGAATAAAAATTTACAAAGTTGAAAAATGTAATAAGTGGTCATAATCACCCCCACAGGAAGCTATTTCTGAAAATTACAAACACTAATTAAAGTTTTTAAAAAAGTAAAAAAGAAATCAAAAGAAAGAAATCAAAAATATTATATGAGAAATTTACAGACTTAAGACATTTATGGTACAGAAGGTAAAATTATTAGTGTTTCATAACTGATGTGCCAGAAAATTTGTCCCACAATCATTTCTTTTTTTCGCTGCTATAATTTTTTACTTCCCTAACCTAGCTATCGTAGGTAATGGTAGTAGTTTACTCGGTCAAAAATTCCCATAGGGTGGTTAGGTCCTTAGGTGCTTTAATGTGTCCGGAGACTAAAACGCTTTTTTTTTTTTTTTTTTTTCCTTCGGAAATTGTTCAGAGTGCGCGTACGCGTGTGTCTTGAGAGTTAATGTTTTTACTATCATATCTCCAAAACAAAAATGATATATCAACGCTATGCTTAAATAAGGTCCAGTATATTGATGAGTCTGTAAAGGTTTGGTTTAAATAGGAAAACCAGACAAGGGAGGTAGAAAGTGATAAATGGGATCAAAATCCGGTATCTCAAAAACGGCTTGTTTTCAGATGTGGGTGTTTCAAAAAACTATTCTACACAATTTCTTCAAACTCGCAACATTCCTTTTTATATATCCTTACGATGTACGTATTAATTGGATATTACATGAAAATTGATAGACATCCTAAATACACCAGGCCAATTTTAAGTTTTCTGACATGTACTATTTCATAAAGTTTTTATAATATGTATAGAAGATGTGGGGCTATTATACACCCAGATTTTTACTATACTATTTTATTTTACTTTATTTTTTTACTTCTTCATTTCTCAATGTTTAACTACTCGTACTATTGAATTCAATGTTTCTCCCCAGTTTCTTCTTTTTTTTCTAAACCGTATTGCTTTTGTGCGTTGCTCCTTTTACACTGCATTCGTGTCTCACTCAGTTTTCGTGTTTTGTGTCCGTATGTATTATGATTTTTTTCTTTCATTTTATTACATTCTTAGTAATGTTGCCTATATTAATAGTAACACTTTTAACTTTTAAAAATTAAGGGGTATCATTGAAATTTTAATTAGTTCACAGTGAGTTAATTAAATTGAAAATAAAGATCAAAAACAAATTCACACAACGCTTTATTTTTTAAAAATCATCTATTTATGAAAAAAGAGTGGCAACATATTTGTTTAAAAACAATTTTTAATTAAATTTAAGAATGCGAGAAAGAAAGACAAATTTTTATTTTACTAAAACATTTATTTTTGAATGTGAAAAGAAAAAAACTCCAACTGTTGTAACTAATTAGATAAAATTTCTAATTAGATAAAATTTGGAAAGTTTGAATAAATTAAGAAAGATTTGCTCAGTTAGTAGTTATATCATAAAATTCCAGAAATGTAATTCTGAATAAGCTAATCGATTTTCCGTTCTGCTGACTATGAATTCGTCCAACATTTGTTAAAAAAGAGATTTCCTCTTCCGTTTACTTGGTGATTCTACATTAAGTTTCATTAGTTATTTCGCCCTAAGAAAGTTTACTTTAGTTTCAAACAATTTATATGTAGTAATAATGTTTTGGGAATTAAAACTTTCAATTTAAATAATGATTAGGTAAATAATTAGTAAACTTTATCAGAATAAAAGATAATCACATAAGCTCGCATAGAATGGTTGAAATAATGCATTTAGAACTAAATATGGCGCAAATATTATTACGCTGCACCAAGTTATGTAATACCAAGTTATTTATTTCGCATTAAGTTTTACCTTATCTTATGCAAGTACGATGCATCGCAAAACTCGATTTATTTTGAAGATAATTTCCAAAACATAGATTTATTTAAGGAACTTTATTATCTTTTCCATTTTTTCGATGGCAGTTTCTCAGTATAAGCCATGTTCAACAAGGAAAATATCCACAAGTTTTTCCTAATTTTTATGTGTAAAGTATTTTAATTTATAATGTTCATCAACACACAGAAAAACGTAATGAATATGCATTTAATTAACTGCTAATAATATTTGTAAAACGCCAGATACGAAATTCGGGAGAATTTTATTAAAAAAAAAAAAAAAAAAAAACGTCAAGAAAAAGAAAATTTATTTATTAAAAAAAATTGTCTAGGTATAACTATGAATGGTTTTGCCAAATTTTTTTAGTAATTTTATGTAATTTATTTAAAAAAATATCCCGACAATAATACCCGTCAAAAAATAATTGTCAATAACATTTGTAAAATGTCAGAGACGAAATCCAGGAGAATTTTATAAATGGCCCAACAATGCTAGGGAAATTTATTGATTTGAAATTGCCCTAGGTCTGACTACGAGTGAATTTTTTTTTTTTTTTTTTTTTTTTTTTTTTATAATTTACTTCAAAAACTATCCCGAGAATAGCTTCCACGGGATGTTATTTTAAATTATTAGAAGTTATTTTGAACATTTCAGGTAATCACATATTGTACTGTCAAATACATATTAATTTATATATTTCATGCCGATAAATTAATTATTGACAGTATTTTAACATGATGTAACGCTAAAAGTTACTTGTTATGTTTAAATGTGCAAAAGATCAATGCTCTCTAAGCTTGTAGAAGGGAAATACCGGGTGTGAACCCAGATTGTGCTCGTCAGCCTTGTTTCATATTTTCCGTATTTTTCTCCTGAATACGGATTGTGATACTTCAGAAGACCTACACAAGCTTAGGCCCCCCCTCTTGTAGGTAATTGGCATAAATCCACACGCCGCCACCACGAAAAAAGCAAATTCGATGTATTTTTAATGGCCCATTAATTTGACGTAACTTGATTGAATTATATGCGTTCATAATAAAAAACATTTGGAATTCAAACCATCTTTTAAATCTACACTTAAGATATTGTTCAAGATCTTGTTTTTTAACATTTGGGACAAGTCTTTTTTTTTTTTTTTTCCCAAGATTTCAAACATAAAATAATGTGTTTCTTTAGCTAAATAGGAAAAACATTACGTTCTTTTTTTCTTTTTTGTAATAATCTGTACTGTTGTTAGCAATATGTATAATAAACTGGATATTCAATGTATTTTTATAATAATTTCAATGTAACAATAACATTCAAATTACAGCGTACATAAAATAAAATAAAAATTATAATGTTTCTTAATGTGTATATAATGTTAATAATCAATGTATATTTTGAATAGTGATATGGTATTTCAAACATTTATTTGGAACTATGCAATAGTTCGCGAAAAAAAAAAAAAAATAATAAATAATAATAAATAATAATATATTCTTTTCAAGAATCGCCATGCTTTAATTATTCAGCAAAATTAAAAGAAAAGAAAAAACTCCCTTTTCTACTCGAGACATGCTTAATAATCGTTAAACATATACCCCATCAATCAAAAAGCATTACATTTTATTTGTTTATTTTGTTTATTCTTTTTTATTACATTAAAAAAAAAAAAAAAAAAAAAAAGGCTTTCCTGAATTCTGGAACAAAATAATAATAATAATAATAATAAACGCACACACACACACACAAAAAAAAAAAAAAAAAAAAAAAAAAAAGCAGAAGCCTTACAAAAAGTGCGATTAAAATGCATTATGTATTGCAACCGTAACTATAGTACATTTCGAAAAGAATAAAGCGGCTTATTTCCTTTTCTGAATGGAAGTTGGTAATCGTGATAAAAATAGATCTAGCATTTTTGATGACCTATCACTTTTAATGAAATTAATGGGTAGACTACACCCAAAGCACGTAATGTGGCATAGTAAATAAAAAACTTATTTTTAAAGTTAATTATGCCTTTTTGGGTGTAAGAATGAAATCTTTATAAAAACGTTAAAAGCGTACAGGTGTCTATTTTACTATATTTGATACGATTATATGAATGTGATAGTTAAATTTTTTTTGTCCTGAGCAAACATTTTAAATTTATCGTTCAGTTATTTTATATGATGATAGAAGGATTTTCTTCATATGTTAAGAATTTTTTTAAATAACAGTTTTGGTTCATACGGCTGGGATTTTATTTAATTATTACAATTATATTATTTGACATTTATAAATTGAAAAACTTATAAATGTATATATTAATAAGGAGTTTGTTTTATAAATGGTATCGAAAAGGAAGTAACTCAATTAAGGTTTATTGTTTAAAATTTACAATATTTAAATATATATATAATTATTCATTTTTGAGTAACTATTTTTTAAGCAAAAGCGTAGCTCTTATTTTGATCTAAGTAAAAAGCATTATTATCGATCTTGAAAAACACTTTGATTCTTGAAGAATATTTTTAAACTAATTAATTTTTTAAGCATTGTTTATCTTTTTCAGAATCTTTCAAAAGATAAACAAAGCTTTAAAAAATTAATTAATCAATTAATTAAAGACCAAATAATCTCTTTTGTATTTTTCTCAAAAATTGACTAAACACTTTTATTTTGACATATTTGTGGTATTTTTCTTCATGATTTTTCCATAATCGATATTTATGCCTCTTTTACATAGTTACGTCACATTGTATTTAACTTTGTAACGTACAGTTTGACGCAAGTATTGTAAAAAGTGTGTATATGTGGATAATATATTTTGTATACATATATAGGCGATTGTATTTACAGTGAATTTCATATAATTTGTACGATGGGCATCAAATTGCATAATATTAGTATTTATAAATGAAGATATACTTAATCATACAATATTAAAAATTATAGAAAAAGCATTTTAAGGAATGGTGGTCATTTTTTAACATTAAAAATAATTCCTTGACTGTATGAAATCTTATGCGCAAATAAAATTTGCCCAATGTCAATTTATTTTAACAATATATTTTATATTTACGATTATTTTCATGTTTATTTTATATATGAGTTAAATTAATAAAGATTCCAGAATATAATACTTTTGAAGGTTCTATAACATTTTGTTAAGCTAATTAAAATTAGAAAGCAACGCAATCGAACTAAATCACAAATATTCAAAAGAATGTTAGTCATTATTTGATGTAATTCTGTGATTTTCAAATCAATTGCTGGTTTGATGTCCTATTTTTTAAATCTTAATTTCATGTTGATAAAATTATTATGTTGATACTATAAAAGCATGAAGCGATGTACCATTTTATATTTAATTCGGTGCATTCGATACATTTTTTCTAACAAGGAAACATTCAAAAGGTGTCGTCTTCAAAAAAATATTGAAAAAAAAAAAAAAAAAAAAAAAAAAAAATGTGATTCTACTCTTCATAAAACGCCAGAAAGGGAAAAAAATATCGGCTTAAATGAATTACAGCGACCACAATTTTTTTTCAAAATTAAGCATTTTTGGCGATTTAGCGCTGTTAAGCGATAAGTTCGCTAGCACCGTGTACGAACAGAAACGTGTTTTGCTTCTCCGCTAAGTACTCAAAATCAATCGCCTAACAGTGTGAAGTCACCAATTATGCTTAATTTTGATATTTTTTTGTGGTCGCTGTAATTTATTTCAGCCGATATTTTTTTCACTCGCTGGTGTTTTATGAAGAGTAAAATCACATATATTTTTTTTTTTTTCAATATTTTTTGTAGACGACACCTTTTGAATGTTTCCTTGTAAGTTCGAAAATAATAGTCTTTTTCTATTGCTTTAGTTAGCAGGTAGTGGAAATTTACGTGTTCTGTATAAGAGGCTCACATAATCTTACTCTTTCTTTTTTCTTTTTTTTTTATGTTTTGAAAACATTTTTTTCTTTTATATATGATAAAAAGTATAATGTAATATTTGTCAATCAAACAAAAATGCAAGCGATTTCCCTAAAATACTAAATCTGATACTTTAAAACTTAAATGCATCTTGTGTCTTCGTGTGTAGCTCCTAAGTGTTACCTCTAGGAAGTTATTGGTATTTACTTGCATATTGCAGTAAGCAACAGTAATAAGAAAGCTGTATTGTTCCTTTTTACAATCTGCAGATCTAGAAGTAAATAATTTTATTCTTTAATTGTTGTACATTAGAATGTGCCATTCAAAATAGTGAGTATTTTTATCTCAAGAGTGTTGTCCATTTATTTTACGCTATTTTTTATAATAAAAAATAATGGAATTAGAAAATGGTGTATCTTTTGTTCATTAATTAAGAAATTCCGAATTTTTCAAGAAAACTGTTAGAATTTGTTCTAGTGAAGAATTCTTTAATAAATCTCATGAGTGTTACTTGTAACGAGTGTTACTTAGGAAAGGTAACACTCTTGAAAAGGAAGTAAAACTCCTAATTTAAAGCAACTAATTAAGAATTATACAATTACAGATTACTATCTACAATTACAGAAATTATGTTAGATTTTACACATGATTACATTAATTTTTTATTCAAAGATATACATTTTATTATATATACTTATATATATATATATATATAATGAACGCATATTACAAAATTTTGACATTAGCTTTAATCAGTTTTAGATGTGTGAGAAATGATTTGCCAAATGTATTGACAACCAAGTGTCTATAATGCATATAAAAGATATTGTCTATGCAGTATTCGAGTATAAAATATTCACTATCATAAATAATAAAAGAGGAGAATCTTGCACAATCAATTTTCTGCTTCTATATACAAAATGACAGGAAAGAAGAAAATTTGTATCAGTGTCATTTTAGATGTAAAGAAGTAAATTATAATAGCACAAAATTATAATTGCAGATCAATAAAAGAAAAGATATTCGGTAGTTTACAAGGGGGAATAGATAAAGTATCAATTGTGTGGAAATGTTTCGAAGAAAATCAAAGAAAACCCCGAGCGGCTACCTGGGATCGAACCCGGCACCTCACGTCTACCAGCTTTGAGCGCATAACCGCTCGGCCTTGTGGAGACGGACGATGAGGTTGAAAATATAATCCTGCAGAAAAACAGTAAAGAAATAATCCTTTATACAACAAAAATCAAAACTGACACATTTGTACTATTTCAGTTTGTAAGCGGGGCCCGAAAAATAAATAAATAAATAAATTCAGATATATTGTACTATACCAGTCGTCACTTTATGAAGATTGAGAGCTAATAGTGATGTTTCTAAATATATCTGAAGAACATAACACTTTATTCATATTGAAAGAAAATAATAATGTTGCATGTATAGACTTTGGAGAGTGAATGATGATGATCTAATTACATTTTTTAAATATAGCCTAATCACTAAAGTTATAATAATTTTTTTTATTTTTTTTTCTCTTTTTTTACGCTTTTTTTTTTTTTTTTTTTTTTTTTTGCATTATAATAATGTTACAGGATTGTTAACCTGTCTCAAGAGTGTTACTATCTCACAGGAGTGTTACTGCCGCTTATGAGGCATTACTATAGCTAAATATCAGCACTGCATTAATATATTTGTTAATTTATACAAATAAATTGTTTTGCGAATTAAAACCTTTTGGTTTTTCATTGTGAATGTTGAGGTAATCCATAATTTTTCATTAAACAATTTTTTATTAGAAGTTAATGTTTGTTTAAGAAACAAAGTAACACTCATGAGATAAATATCTGTTCAAATGCCAATAATTATTAAAATAAATAAATATGATACCCTTTTGAATTAAAACAAGT
The DNA here is from genome assembly GCA_963930645.1 of Salticus scenicus. Lineage (NCBI taxonomy): Eukaryota > Metazoa > Arthropoda > Arachnida > Araneae > Salticidae > Salticus > Salticus scenicus. Next base: position 14,862 of record CAWVNO010002300.1, read on the forward strand.
ATTTAAGATAAACTAAACAAGGTTTGTAAATTTAATTATTGATACAAAGGAATTTACAGATTGCTTTTTAAAGGCAACACTCACGAGAAAAACAATGACATGTGAAGACTCTTTTTTGAATTTTCTAAAATATAAATAAAAAAAAACTCGCAAATGATCACCTGATTAAAAAACCACAAAATATAAGGAATTCATATGTGAATATGCTTTTGTGTTTCATGTAAGTCGATTTTTCAAATTATGTAAAGCTGGAAACAGTAATTCATTTGAAAATCACCCAATTGTAACTTATAATAATACACCGATACCTTTACTCAAAGTTCATAATATTAGATAGTGATTTCCTTTTCCGTTATACTTAAAATTAGATTATGTATTCTTAAAAACAATTTTGTGTAAAGGGAACGTAGATAATTAATTTAAGCTAAAATTATCCTTTTGGCTTCGGGTTTAAAGCATTTTCATTCGGGTTTGAATCAGGGATAGTGATAAGTTCATAACGAATTAAGTTTCGCAGAAGTGTTCGGAGAAAGCTTTCTAAACAGCCACATATTAGTAAAATTCATTTTGTATTTTCGAAAATGTTATTATTTTAGTCGAAACTGTACTTCCTCCGGAAGCTCCTGAAAAACAAATACATTAGCATGCAAATAATTGAAAATTTGTAAATGAAAAGAAAATCAATTTGAAGTGGATATGGAATAAATTTTAAAGAAGAAATTTATGTTCAAATAACAATAACAAAAAGTTTATATAATCAATGTAAAAAATAGGTTCTTAAAAGTAAGTATATATTGTCTCAAAATAGCCCCGAAACATGTACTTAAATTTGAAAAACCACGTACTCATTTTTGAGTATATTGACATGCTCAAAAATGGGGTTGACCAATAAGAATCCCAATATCCCATGTTTGACATGTCAATGTATTCAAAAATGAGTACACGGGTTTTCAAATTTAAGTATATATTGTTTCGGAGCTATTTTGAGACAATATATACTTATTTTTAAATACCTATTTTTTACAGTGATGGCTTGCTCAGTATTATATTAAAAAAAAAATATCGTATTCTTGATAGGCAGAATTTATACAGCTTTAATTTTTAGCCCCTATTACAGTTAGTATAAAGTTGGAAATCATTAAATTTATAACCTTTGTATTTTCAACTGTGCTAATGCAAGACTGTGAAGAGAAATTATAGGAGCGAAGACATCGAAAAATTTTTAGTTACTATATATATACAACTGTGTGAATATGTGCTTTAAGTAAAAATAATTTGAGATAATTAACAAGAGTTATGCCTCATAAATTTTATACATCCGAATCCTTCTGCATGTTCCTTTAAAAGAAATTATTATGATAAGCAAAAGCACATCATTTTAAATAAAATTTATACCCTGATGAATCTGTGTTATATACACACGGAGAAAAAAAATATGCCTCCTTCATCTAGAACGAATAAGTGGTCATTTTCTAAATTCCTAAACTAGAAATACAGATTACCGAGTTATGCGTATATGGCATGCCAATAAGCTGAATAGACAAAATGATCGAGAATTTCTAGTCTATACATTTCTAGATGATGAAACAATATTATAAATATTATGAATCCTTTGTATTGCGAGAAATTCTCGCTTGATTTTCTAAAATTGGGTCATAAACTGAAATTATAGTTGCTAAAACTGGCTTCTTGTATTCACATTCATTCGCAGAGATCTTTAAATAAGTTTGACCTCGATAATATAGAAAACCGCTCTAGAATTCTAATAGGGGTTTCTAGAACTTGCTTTTAAAGGGGTCTAGAATTTATAAGGATGACATGGAACTATTTTTACTAGAGCCACAATTTAAAATCTAGATGTCAGCTACAGATTTTTTTTCAGTGTATGTTTACTCTATTTTAGATATTTTAACATGATTACAATTTCCACAAAAGAATTGTTACCTATACACCTTAATAAAACCTAATCCTTTTGTGTACTCCAGTAAAATAATATGCACGCCATTTTAAAAATTTACTGCGATGAATCTTGATAGCATTTATGAATTCCGCAGCAATATAGTACATTAATTGACTTACACACTAATTAGCGCCATACTCGGTTTTAAATTCTTTTAGAAGCTGCTAAAATATAATAAA
>CAWVNO010002301.1:0-26000 GCA_963930645.1 Salticus scenicus
GTGCAGACACACAGAAAGACGGATGGACAGATACACAAATCGAAGTCATTAACACTTTTCAATCTTGCTGGAATTGTTAAAGAGCCGAAGTCATTAAATTTATCAACCATGATGGAAAGTGGTAAAAATAAAGCGCGAAAATTTCACACGGTTTTGCTAGTCTTTTAGTTTTTTCCCTCTCTTAACGTGTTTTAATTTGCAGGTGACCCCCTCAGAAATTTAACTATTAAATTTTCTAACAATACGAAATAATGTAAATTTGCATTAAATTCTTAAAATTGTTGATTTCACGCGTTTGAACGATTTTAGTTGCTATTTTAAAATAAAGGATCTTTTTTTAATTTTTCTCAACTCATAGATAACCCCCTAAAGTTAGCCCGTTGGCGTCGAAAAATAGATGCCAAAATTGAAAAAAAAGTGGTGTAAGTCATCATTTTCAAATTGCAATAACTCAGCGAGATTTTGACTTAGAGAGATGATTTTTTTTTTATTTTGCTTGTTAGAGCGAGGAGAATATTTTTCTAGATATAAGTCACATGATAGAAGGGACCGTATAAAAATTAAATTTCGTATTTAATATGTATACAGCCCCTTTGACAAAAAAATGCCATATCTGAAATCTACTCTTAATTTGCTCTAATTTTGTAATTGGAAGTATGTTTCTATCTTTCTTAGTTTACGATATAATTGCTGTAACATCTATTTTGAATCACCCGGTATATATGCATAATACTGATGATCCTCGTTATTGTTTCATGCAAAGAAAGGAAAGTTAATTTTAAATATTTATTTTATTAATGTATTTTATTAATTTATTTATGTACATTACAAAACAGACGCATTTTGAAAAACGCATTATCATCGCATTTCGCCGTAATTATCAAAAGAAAATCGCCAAGTAGTGTTCTGGACCAACATGCAAGTTGTTCCAAATAGAATCAAAATCAACCTCATTTATAAATCTGATAATTTTATAACATTACATAATTAGACAATTCTGGGACACATTTCATATTTCTAATTATGGCAAAACAAAAATTCATCACCTAAAAAGTGTAGGCAACAGAAAAAAGTATAAGTATTTGAGAAAAGTATAGGCTTTAGATTATAAGTACCAGATTTTTTTTCTTTCTTTTTTAAAAAACAAGCAATTACACACACACACACACAAAAAAAAAAAAAAAAAAAAAAAAAAAAAACGCCAAATACTGACAAAAATTTAAACGTTGCTAAGGGGGTCATATATAATAAAGTTGTAAGACAAAATGGTCTAAATATTATAAATTTCTTTCTATTCTTTAAAAAAAAAAAAAAAAAAGCGTAATTTTTTATTTAAAAAAAAAAAAAAAAGTGGTATTAAATATGATTTGGTACCGATTCAGGCGTACCCAATTGAGGCAGTAGGTGCAGAAGCGCCCGTCTGGCTAGAACAGCCGTCCTATTGGCTCTTTTTCCCCACTTGGCACTTTCCACAAGCCTTTGCGCATACGTGCGAAGGAGGCCTATATCTTATCTTTTCCCTGTGCAATATCACTTTTTTTTAATTTGCAACCGTCTTGTTCTGACGCAGACTGCTAGAACGCATGTAACTCGTTTTCGCAGCAATCAGTATCACGCACGTATGTTCGCTTCGCTCACCATGAAAAAACAAAAGAAAAATCACTGGACACCCCTACCCTGCTGTGCACGAATCTGAGAACGCATGTAACTCGTTTTCGTAGCAATCAGTATCACGCACGTAAACTAATAAGGAGAATTTGTTCTCCGCAACTTTTTGGGGGAAATAAAGTAGGCCACCTTCTCGTGGTGTTCCCTGGAAACGCCGATTAAACGCGGCTAAGAGCCTACTACAAATTTATCTTCATGTTTGACAAGTATAGTAATAAATGCGCCAAATAGCCAATTATAAGTATCCCCGCCTCAAACGGGAATAGCCAACAACCCTTTTCACCCTCACCGCCTCAATCGGGACAATTGTCATCTACCGCCTCAACTGAGAACGCCTCAACTGGGAACGCCTCAATTGGTACATTACCTTAAATATTACATATTTCAATTTCACATTAATTATGGGAATTTCTATAACATTTTTCTGCTTTTGTCTTGTGTTATACACTCATATTCAGTGAAAAACCTCACAGGGATAAGTGAAGCAAACTGGGGGTTGGAGAGCGAAGCAAGCAGGGGGCAAAGCCCCCTAGTTTAAAAAAAAAAATTGGTCTAATTATACAAAATATCTCCATGTAAAATATTATACGTTTTCTGTTCTGTTTATTGTCAAAAAGAAAACTACTAATGCAGTTTTTACTGTATTATTGACATTTCTATAAATTAAATTAAATTAAATTATCAGTACCAAGACGTTGCGGTGAAGAAGTCTCTGCCGAAGTCAGCGAGGGCCCGAAACAAAGTTTTTAAGCAATTTCATCGTATTTTCTTTTTAATTTTAATTTGTAGAAAGGTATAAAAATTATTGATTCTTTTTTTAATTCATTTAAATATAGTGACCAGCGAAGCGGGCAAAGCCTGCTAGTAAAGAATAAAACTTCCTTTGTTAAAAGTGTTGTTGGAGTGAAAATATATGTAAAGATACGAGGGTACAAATAGTATTTAATTGGCTCCAACGGATTTCAGCGTTGGCAATGAACCTTGCGACTTGGCAAGATTGAGGGCTAAACTTGATGAAAATAATAATTTAAGGCTTCCAGCGTGAAAAGGCTTCTATTAATTTGAAGCATAATTAACTAGCTTTTCTTTGTACTGTATAATGTACCGTTTCACACCATTTATTTCCACCAAAGTGTGTAGGAGGAGGCCATTTACACTCGAGTTAATCTGATCGAATTCTGAAGTGCGCTTTTGTCAATAAGTGATTGTGAAATACGTTGTTTATTACTGTTCCTGCTGACAAGTGGTATTCGTTTCTACGTTAGATATGATGCTATTACGAAATCATGTGGTGCCCATATCAAATTTTCTCTTTTTTCTCTTTTCCAATCTTTAAATATGCTAGATGTTGCAAAGAATATATTTTAGGGTACAGTCTATTCAGTGGCGGCTCGTGCACCGAAAACTGGTGAAGAGTCACACTGTATTTTTACACTGCATTCATTTATAGAATATAAATTTACATTTAAATAAGTATTTTTAGTTAATTTTAGTTAAGACCATGCTTAATAAAAATTATGATTAAAAATACTTAAATTTTATTTTTGAGCTCTTCACCTATTTTCAGTTCATGAGCCGCCACTGAGTCTATTATTTCTGTATATTTCAATGCGAATGTAAAAAAGTAAGTAATACATAACTCAGAAGATTTCAGAATTTTATTACTCGCATGAAAATAAAAACATTCATTTTTAAGTAAAAAATTATAGTGTTTTATATAATTATTTATTTTTATTTATTTACATATTTATTTTATTTTATTTTTATTTTCAATTTTCATTGCAGATTTCAGCAGGATACATTTCATAACATAAAAGCTATAATGATATCAATTTTATCGGATGCAAAATAAATGTTGACAAAGTTTTATTTCACTTTCACGTACAAAAATTACAGATTTCTTTTTATGTGAAATAAATAAATAAAATAATATAAAAACGTGTAGATGCTTTGTTTCTACTGGCATAAGTTCGGTTTAATAAAATCAAAGCTATTATGAGCTTTTTTAACTGCACTCGCGCATTTCGAAACTTTGAACACACGTTCAGAACAAAATATATGTCTGATTGGGCTAAAAAAAGATACAGTACTATTTCTCAATGTACAGATAATGCTTTTAGAGTAAATTTCTATTTTTGGAGTTTTTTAATGGAAATAATTTTTCTAATATTTACAGTTTTAAATTTTTTTTAAAAATTTCAAGTTTTGGTGGAAATTGGAAAATCAGAAGTGAGACATTGGAAACCAGAAATGTGACCTTTAGTCCGTATATCAAAAACGGTTCTAACGATTTTCTTTAAAGTTGCTGTATAAACACTGTATTAGATGTCCTTTTTAATGACATAGTTGGTTAGTTGAGTAAAATTCATAGGCGTCCTGTATAAATATTTCAATTTCAGGTATCGCATTCCTTTAAAAATGGCTGCACGTTTTTTTTTTTTTTTTTTTTTCAAACTTGCCATTTAAACCCTCTTTTAAATATCCTTTTGTGAGTAATTATTTTTTTCTAGTCAATTATTTAGTATGTGAAGGTTTGGTAAAAGTTGATGTCGCAATAACGGCTCTAACGATTCTCTCCAAAATTGTTACATAAATCCATTTTATATATCTTTTGTTATGTATTACGGAGTTATTACAGGAAAATTAACTGTCACCCTGCTTAGGTAGATCAATTTTAGATGTCGGAAATTGGTGTTTCAAATAATAATTCTTTTTTTTTTTTAACTCGTTATGTAAATTTTGTTTTATATGCCTTTACAGGTGTATCAAGTTTCTCTTACCAGAAAAATTTTCTGTTTCTACTTCGTTAGGTCAGTCTTATGTCTTCTGATCATATTATATCCAAAACAAAATGCATATAATACGTGTAATAGTGGATAATGGAAGTCGTGTTGATGTTTCGCACCAGATTTTTACTTTGTGGTTAGATGGTTGTCCGTTTATTTTGGGAGAAGCTATGTCCGGTGACCGATGTGCTAAATAGATATGGCCTAAGTTATTACAGTATATTGATTTCTAAATAAATCGACCTAATTGGACTTCTTATGAAAAGATCCGAGAAGAAATTAATTCAACAAAGTTTTACGTAATAAGAGCTTTTCATGAACAATCTTTTTCATAGGTATCACAGTCATCATTGTCCCTATGTGCCAAAACTAACCTAGAACTACATTCTGTCGAGATAGGACTAAACTTGAGCATACATGAATTTACAGTTATTGGTACTTGATATATATATAATACACAGACAGGCAATAAACTAGTAAAATAATCATCAAGAAATTGTAAAACTTATAAATTCATCAAAAACCAGAAGTCGAAAATTCCATGAATCGATTACAGTAATCGCAGCTTAATAAATTTACTGGTTAATAAAATCATCCACTTAATATGATCAAATTGCCAGGACCAGAATCAAATGAATACAAACTATTTTAAAATCACTGCTTTATAAAATCAGCAAAGCCGGTTAATAGACTCAAAAATATCTCTTCAGTAGCAAAAATGTCATTTATGCACTCTAAACATTTTTTTATTTACACTGTTTTTTTATTTATTTTTTAAATAAAAAGAAAATAGAACACAGCAATCCCCGTTATCTCTCTTTGTCGATGCAGCATAATTACAAAATAAACACGCCTCATCACTTGTCTCAGTAACAATTTCAAAGAACATATTCTTCAAAGCACGGTAATGAGTTACAAATTTGATTTGACTCACAAGTGTTTTTTTTTTTTTTCTTTTTTTTAAGTAATTATAGAAAGACAATTTCTAATAATTATTTTGAAATAACTCAGAAGCAAGAAATTAAAGCGTAAGGATTTTAAATTTAAAGAATATTGTGAACATTCGGTAATCGAGGCAGACGAAAAAGTCTGCCTCGTTCGGTAACGTAATGATGATTTTCCTCAAAGAAAAATGCATCGGAACTTGGGATGTGTTTAATTCATTATATTGAAAGAACAATTAATCAATTATCTTTCAAAAACTATTTAATATTGTTTATTAATTCCTTTACTCATTACCTTTTGACATGTCTTTCCAAATTCAAGAAAGTAATACTTTTTTCTTGTGTGCAGAAACGTTCGCCTGATATAAAAATCAGCCGCCTAATAAAATCCCTTTGGCTTAGGGTGAAAGTTATTTTAATAAACGGCGGGTACTGTATTTTCTTCGCAGGAGTTTAAAGAAAACGGAGGGGAAGATTGTTTATAACTATTAATCAATTGTCTCGGGTCGAACTAGAAGAAACCTGGAGGACCAGGCCCAGGAAGCCCTTTCCCACTTCAGTAAACTTTTGAAAGAATTCGACTTAAAATAATCCCCATCTAAAACCAACGCATTAACTCTCGCCTTCCCTAAAGCCCTTAAAAGAAATAGGAATCCCAAGATGCGGATAGACGGCATCAGTGTAAATCATGTCGAAAACATGAAACTCCTTAGCATCACCTTCGACAGGCACCTCAACTAGCTGGCTCACGTTAAAGAAATTAAACTAAAGACTCGAAGTATATACCACAGCTCAGCAAAAATGGTGGGAAAGAGGTGGGGTATCTCCACCTCTCTCCTAAAGACCTGGTATAAAACAATCATCGAGAAAATAATAACCTACGGAGCCGCTGTTTGGGGTGGTCACCTGAGAACTGATGCCATTACCACTCTTAACTCAGCCCAAAGACCCTTCCTCTTGCAAATTGCAAGAGGATATAAAACAATATCCACTGATGCCCTCACCGTAATCACTGGAATTCCTCATGCCCACCTGCAGGTCTCGCAGACATACATAAAAACTCAAATCCTACAGCTTAAAGACCTCGAATTAACAAACATCATCTTCCCACAAACCCCCATACAAACTTAGGACCAGCAGCTGGGATATTCACCCAGGCAAGAATGTTGCCCCATTCATCACCAATTGCACTAAAAATAGTTTATCTCCCTCTGCTCCAGTGGCGATCTACACTGATGGTTCCAAAACGGACGCCGGGGTTGCAGCAGCATTTTGCGTGCTGGACCGTGGCACCGTGGCCCATCGGTGGGCCTGCAGGCTCGAGGACTATAATACAGTCTTTCAAGCGGAAATCTATGCCATAGAAAAAGCAATACGCTGGATTGGCGACTCGAACACGAATGAAATCTTTAACATCTTCAGCGATAATCTCTCGGGCCTTCAGGCAATAGCTCGGCATCGGAGCAGACACCCACAAATTCAACAGATCAAAAAACTCTTAACGAATCCAAACTTAACTTGCTTCCTGGCACACGTTTCTGCCCACAGGGGCGTGATCGGCAATGAACTCGCCGACTCCCTCGCAAAAGAAGCAACTGTTTTCCCCACCAAGTGTTCCACAATCTCTGCCCCACCCTCCTATGTCAAAAATAGAATCAACGAAATTATTAATCTCAAATGCCAAAATCTGTGGGATAGTTCAGAGAAGGGTAGGCACACCTTTTCGCTGATCCCACAGTATCGCATTAATTCCTGGACCCTAACCCCACCTATCACGGCATTTTTAACAGGTCATGGCCCCTTCCCACTTACCTTTACAAATTTCATTGCCGACGCTCTCCCCTGTGTTCTTGCGGTGAGGAGGGAACTCCGCAACACTATTATTTCCACTGCCCCTTAACAGCACAATATCATATTAGAAATCCCTCTCCCAGACCAATCAATTGGCTGGACAACATTTTAACAAGGAAACCCTTAATTAATAAATTAAATAAAATTTTCTCATTCCTAATGGATTTATGTACCCTAACAAACTAACCTAAAATCACAACTAAAGAAAATTTCTTTCCCCTAAACACATTAATCTTCTATCTCCTTGTTATCTTCCCGTGTGCCCGTGATGCTGCTGTAGCCCTCATAAATGCAAGGGTCTAAACTGGTAGAGTGCCGCTTTTCGCGGAAGGCCATACAGCCTGGCACCCTCTCTCTTATAATCAAGCGGCGCCCGGTGTCACGGGTAGACTTGTGTCTGGCGCCGCTCTTATAAATACCCATGCCCATTTGCATCGCCCCTTGTCGCGGGTTGGCTAAGCCAGGCGATGCATGATGTAAGTTTTTTTTTTGATTTCTTAATAAACGTCGGAGCAGCTCACGTGGATTTTCCTAGAAGCGCTCAACACCGCTCTTCGAGCGGTGAGCGGGGGCTTCTCCCTGTTCAAACTATTAAACATAGTGAAGAATATTAATGTATCTGCGTAATGACCTGCAGCTTAGTGTTAAGAGCAATTTTATCAAGAAAATTAATTTTCTATGTTCACACTGGAATATAAAATTCCGTACTTTGTGAAGTTTGCGTTGATGCAAACTCCATCTTAACTTAATTAGATCACTAAATGGATAAATAAGAGAACACAAGACTTGAATTAAACAAATAAATAAGTGTTTATTTGAGCAGATTAATGGGAGGGCGGCCTGGCAATTAAACTAGCTCAGTCAGCGTATTACTCAATCAAAATATATGTAACAACAATTAAATTATAAAATCTTAAATATCTCACCCCAGCAACAATTGAAGGTTTAGAAACGGTTGCACTCGTAACTCCACTGCTGCGACTTCACTTTCGATCAGAGGATTCCCTACAGATCGAAATTCACTTTCACGAGCGCTAGCAATTACTCGTACTAACACTCATCACGACTTATTCCTCACTCCTCTAAATCTCCACTATTCAACATTCTCCAAAATAAGACTTTCCACAATTCACTATAATACTCCAATATCCACACTATAATGTACTCCGACATCCACTATAATATACTCCGACATCCACTATAATATCCTCCAACATCCACTATAATATCCTCCAACATCCACACCCATCTACTAAAACCATCGCCATTTTATACTTCTTCCTACACCCTCCTTTCTCTTCATTTCAATCCGTCCTTTTAAAATCACTTCTAATTTATCTAACACTCAGAATCTAAGTCTTTAATTGCAGCACCCTGCCGACACAAAACTAACTCGACCACAACTTTCGCCGAGTCACTGGCGACGAAGCGATTTTAACCGTCCCCACTTTCTACTTTGCTGGATCCAGCTTAATTCAAACAACTGTGGAGACGTTCTGTAGTCTCAACCTCACAACTTTAAATCACAGTGGGAGATGTTTTTAATGAAATTAAAAATCTCTCAATGACATTTAAATTAAAAAACTGATATATAAAACTTTTTTCTTTCACTTACCTATACATGGTAGAGAAAGCAATGTTTTTGGATAAAATTTGCGGAATTGAATTTCTATTATATTTACACGTTTTGGTGTCCCCTGAACCCGAAAAACATATTTTTAGTGGTTTGTCTATGAGTGCGTGCCTTTATGTATTTTATAAGCATACCTCAAGAAAAAATAGCAGCAGTAAGTCATAACTCTATATTCTAAATCTACATGATTTAGAAATGCTACAATAAACTTTTCGTTGAGCTTAAGCAAATGGTTGATGTACAGAAACATCAAACAGAATTCAAATACATTACATCCATGGGCGAAATTTCTGGTATGTACTGTTTAAACACTATAGTCTGCTCTAAACAAAAGGAAATGAGCATATATTTTTTATATGCGTAAAAGCATGTTTTGTGTCATTGATCATTCGTTTACAGAGCTATAACCAGAAAGATCTTGGTTATTTAGAATTGCACTTGATAATTGCTAGAAATGAATTTAAGGTAGCATTATATGTTTTTCATGCAGGACTAAATTTAAGTTTACATTGTGGTATGCATATAACTGATGGACAATGTACAGAGCTAGTCAAAATTAAGCGAAAGCATTCTTTTCCATTGAAAGTAATTGATGGAAGTACTTTAATACATTTTAACATGTCGACGAAAACTGCTCATGAATAAAAATTAATTTCTCATATCCATGCAGTAGACAAATTATTTTTTGAAATTCAATTTTTAGCTCTTTTTTGCATAATATCACGTTTTGAGGTCCCCTGATTATGAAAGTCAACTTTTTAACGGCTGACCTGTATCCATGTGTATTATCTACATAACTAAAAAATAAATAATTGCAAGAAGTTTAAATCTGTGTTTTAAGTTCATATGAGGTTCCCACTTGAAGAGTTTGATCAAAATTGGCGAGTTTTAAGGAGCGTTAAGGCGAAAATTGCCTAAATAATTTGGAATAAACTTTAATTTCAATAATATCCTTTAATTATTTATAAACGCAGGTATTTTATTTAAACGAGGGGTTGTGGGAGCGGACATAGAATTATATGCCAAAAATAACTGTTCCTAAACCAATTTTCATTTATTTTTATATTAGCTGAATATAGAGTAATTGTTATCTTACCCCCTTCAAATTATAATTGTAATGCAGGTCACAAGAAAGTCGTGTGAGTGACACACTAGATTATTTTTCATAATTTGTTTTATTTCAGAAGTATTATCACTATTGAGGACTATATTTTAAATAAATTTGCGATGCAGATTTTCAAAAAGTCAAATATTTTTCTCATATTTCCCACTGGATCTTTTTTTTTTTTTTTTTTTCCCCTGAGAAGAAAGAAAATTCTATTTTAGTAGAACATAAAGCATAATAAAACTAGCTAAAGGCAGATGTTTGCGAGTAAAATATAAAAGGTTTCTTTGAACGTAAAAGGAAAAATAACACCTAAAAAATAAATCTAAAATAAAACGTAATAATAAGGAGAAAGAAGAACTAAAATATTTCATCGATTCAAAGAAAAGAACTGAACCGCCTAAATACGCCTAATACAAAATAAAAGAAGAAAATTTCAGACTGTGTAAGTATTTTATTCAAAACTAAAGAAGAATTATTTTCAGATTTTCAGAAATTTATTCCAAAAAAAGTGCATACATGTTAAAATATTTGAAAGTAATCCAAGTGTAACTGAAGCATAATTTCTAAAACACAGCAATATTTAAAAAATCATTTTTTTTTTTTGGAGTATTGCTACTTACAATAATTTACAAGTGAATAGAGCCATTGTTCTTTTGAATAATGCAAATCAAGCAAACTATCTTTTAGTTTGTTTGTTGTATTAAAAAAAAGAGATAGAAAGATTGAAAATAAGAGAATATAATTATTCTAAATCTTGCTTTTAAAATTGGTACAAAAGCAATATTTACGCAGAAATAAAATTTAATCTGTATTCTTAATTGACTATGCCGGAAACAATGTTTTGTATGAATATTATTTTTAGATATGTGTATGTATTACTCAATGCAAATTAATTTGACAAAGTAAATAATCTGGTGTGTCACTCACACGACTTTCTCTTACCCTGCATTTCAAGACTTTAAAAATAGATTACAGATTAAGTCATAAGACCAATAGGATAAGATAATAAAGTTCACTCTTCTCTGCTTAGAATTTGAGATGAGGTGTGTCATACGCAGCCATGTGTTGACAGATGAACGAATCAAAGTCTTAACCATTTTAAAATTTTGTTGGGAAGCATAAAAATTGCAAAAATACAATTGGAAATACCCTTCTAGCAATTTTTAATTATGTGCTTTGTTGTAACTGAACTTTTCTGTATGACCTTGTAAACTAATTATTAATTCTATAATAATACCTTATTCTACTGAAAAAATACTTATGTGAAAATGAATAATATACGCTAAATTTATTATGTTTTGTGCATAACAAAATCATTAATATACTTTTCATAGAACAAAATGTTTTGCATTTCCCTTGGTTGTCCCAGGACATACATCAGACAAGCTATTTACTATTTTGAATAGGAAACATGCCACAGTCAAGGATGGCACATTGTCGCAAATCTCATACCACTATTAATGAAAGAAAATGTTCTTCTTCTTAAACCAATGATTTTATACATAAAGAAACTTTTTAACAATTAGGTAAACATTCTGCGCCATTGTTCCATCCCTGCATAGTAAACTTGAGAAATTCCATTCTAAGAATATTTACAGAAGTTAGAGCGCGAACAAATGGACAGACAGATAGGCAAACCAAAGTGATAAATACTTTCCAAATTTATAGGAAAGTGTAAAGAATGTATCAGTATGAGATAATATTTCATTTTCCGACAAATGTGCTTCTAACACTTTCATTGCACCCATAGGAATTTTAAATGATCATCAGCATGCGAAACTTAAAAACACTAATGTAACTGTCTGTATAGGGTTTATTGGGTGCAAATTAATTATAGTAAACGAAATTCAGTATAAGTTAACAAAAATAGAATGAGACAACCGATGAGGCTCATGGCACTGTAACAATGTGTTATAAGCTCTTTTCCATGGGCATCACAGGTGATGTCGAAAAAAAAAATCCAAATAATTTTGGTGAAAAAATTTAAAACTTACATTTTTTTAGTAAAAACAATCATTTTGAGCTTTAAATTTATTTTAACCTACTGCACACGTGGATACGACAATAAGAAAATAAATAAAAGAAAAGAGAAAGAAAGAAAAGAAAAAAAAGAAAGATAAATAGATAAAAAAAAATTCTTAGCCAGTAATAGACGGTTCATTATGTCCAAGTTTTATTTATTATTTATTTATTTTATTATTATTATTATTAGTGCTAGAATCCTATTTCAGTCGGTACAGTTGTCGAATTTTTATAGGTCACTCTTAATTAGTGCTAGAGGCCTATTTCAGTCGGTTTATTGAATGGGGATTTATTGAAAGAAGTCCCCCCAGGCACAACTTTGACATGAGTCCCCCCAAGGTACCCCTTGTAATGACTTTTAGACCGACTAGAGGGCGCTGTCTTTCCAGCGCAGACGAAAATACTTTCGTTTTGAAGAGAGACTTTGTTTTAGTTTGGTTTTAGAAGGGAATGATGCAACGCCGAGAATAGCGGGTGCCTGGCTTGAGTGCCGTTCATGTTTATTATTTTTGGTCCAAAGATTATCGATCATTTATGCAATATGTGTTACGTGTTTTCGTTTACCTTTTATGTATGTGTGTTTGTGTCGTATAGTGTTTGTAAATGAGAAATAAAAAAAATATTTCTCTAAAGAAAAGCAATCTTCTCTTGATGATTTCAAGCCTACGATACATCACAGACTAGTGTTATGGTGGCAGCTAATGGCATACGTCCGACGCTACAAAGATGCGCTACTGAAGGGGTAAGTGCCTTTATGTATGAAACAGTGCCTTGATTTAAAAATAATATAATAAATACCTCATTCCTTGTATTAGAACGTGGGAAAATATTCTTTTTTTAAAAAGGTACTTTAATTCAGATTATGTATTTAAATCATGAATCATATAGCACTGCTTATCCCTATTCATTTAGTAAAAGTATTATTTTAAGATAAATTATTATTGTAGAGAAAAATATGTATTATTAACCTAATTCATCCGTAGTTTAAAAGAAATAAAAAAGAAGGAAATCTTTCGTTTTTTTGTCGATGTGTTTCAAAAAAATAAATAAATAAATAAGTTGATGAATCAGTGAAAAATAAATAAATATATATTTTTTTCTTTTGTTTGATGGTATATTCCTAATAATAATAATAATAATAAAAACTTACTATAGAGTAACTAAATGTTACTACGTTTTGCAGGGAATTTTGGTTTTAAACGGAATTGCAAATTTTGAGAACAGATTTAAATAAAGTACCTGTTCTGTATTTTATGGAAGAATAAATATTCTTGTTTAGTAATCTGGGGTTTAGAGCTTTGAGAAAAAAATAAAAATAAAGAATATATTTATTATCGAATTAGAAAGAATAAAAATGTTGCTGAATTATTCATAAGAATTAATGTGCATTTCCGGTCACATTTTTATTTCTGATACTTTATTGATTTATATGGGATTTATTTTTCTATCTCTTTTTACTGATTTTAATATTTCTTTGCTAAATAATACAAAAAAGAAAAAGAGCGAATAAAGAATAAAAAAGAATTTAGTTTTGCTTTCGTGTAAAATGATTCTGTTCTTGTTTGAAACAAAATATTTTAGTTACGGTTTGAAGTAAAATGATTTAATTTTGCTTTCAAATGAAATGTGTAATGTTTAGATGTTCGTTTTATTTATTAATATTAATTACGATGGTAATTTATGTTACTTAAATCAAATTTCGATTGAACTTACTTTTTTTTTTTTTGATAAAGGAAAATAGTTTGGGTTTAGAAACGAAACTATTGTTTTTTTTTTTTTTTTTTTTTTTTTTGTCTGAAGAAAAATATTAATTATTCTGTTTCCTGAGAAATATGTGTGCAAAAAGAATCAAATAGTTTTGCAAATAAATTAATTTATTTCTGTTTTGAATTGAAATAATGATTGTGTAGGAAACAAGTAGTACTTGGTATGAGAACATACTTGGTTAAAAATTTTGTTTGGGTATTCTTTTTGAATATACAATTTATTTAATAAAAGAAATTTGTGTGACTGAAAATTTTAATATTTTCTGTTCTTTAAGAAGAAAAGTACTGTACACGTGGTTTTTTTTTATGAAAGAAATATATATTAAAAAAAAAGAAGTGTTCTCTTAAATAGAGAAAAATAAAGTATTTTTCATAAGTTACAGATACCATTAATTGGGTTGGATATTATTATTTTTTAATTAATTACAAAGCTTAATTACCCTCATTATCTTATTTTATTTGTGTGTTTGATTGATTTTTGGAAAAAAAAGGGGTAATAGAAAAAAAAAAAAAAGAAAAGAATAATAATTTTTCTGATAATTTTATTTGTTTATATTTTATTATCGTTTTGAAGAGCTTTCTGGTTTTGTTTGGGGTTTTAAAACATGGCATTTTTAGCTAAAGCTCGAAAACATGAATTGATTCAAATTTGTGAAGAAATCGGTGTCGAAGTAGATACTTCCAGTAGAGTTATTGACATCAAGAAATTAATTTTATCTAGCAAGTCCTATAATGAGGAAGAAGTAAAATTAATATTGGAAAGGCTTCTTGAAGATAAAAAACTACAAGAAGAAGAGAGAATAAGACAAGAAGAAAGAGAGGAGAGAAGGACCCGAGAAACTCAACAATATGAAATTGAATTAAAAAAATTAGAAATTTCAAGAGAGAATCCTGAAAGAATATTAGAACCAGAAAAGGTGACTGAATCGGTTCCAAGAATTCAGTTAACGCAAATTACCCCAAAATTTGATGAAAAACATGATGAAATGGGTTTATATTTAATAAATTTTGAAAGAAGAGCGGAGATGGCACGAGTTCCAAAAAAGGATTGGGTGGCCTACCTGTTAGCAGTTTTACCGCCAGAACTTTCCAATATGTTGGCCAGAGAATCTCCAACAGATGCTACAAATTATGATTTTGTGAAAAATCTCATTATGAGAAGATATAAATTAAATAGTGAAAAATTGAAACAATGTTTTTATAAGCACCACAAATCTTCCGAAAAATCTTGGAGAAATTATGCTCAAGAGCTTTCTAGTTATTTTACGGAGTGGCTCACAGAATTAAAGATAGAGAATTTTCAACAGCTGAAAGACCTAATAGTGACTGAGCAGTTGAAGTTTCGAGTGCCTGCTGATGTAAGAGATCATTTTTTAGAAAACTGGCTTACATTCATGACACCTATGGACTTAGCTGAAAAACTAGATGAGTTTGAGAGTATTAAGGAAAGTTTCAAAAGGAGGGAATTGCCCAAAAAGAAATTTTCCAGCTTTCGAAACCAAGGTGAAAACTTATGTGATGATAAGTCTAAGGATACTAATAAAGATGTTTCATGCAAAACAAGAAACATCCCAGGAAAATCAAAGAAATAAAGAATTTGATAAAAGAAAAATTGCTCGTTTCTATGAATGTGGTTCTCCTAATCATCTTAGACCTCAGTGTGATAAATTAAAGAAAAAGGAAGAATTTATCTCACATATTATAGCTGAGGCAGGTTCTGATGAATCAATGACACCTTATACTAGTATTTTTAAAGTGAATGGTGTTGAGATCAAAATAATTCGAGACACTGGTGCTTCATGTGATCTGATCAGCAGCAAGTACGTGAAACCATATATGTACACTAATGAGAAAGTTTATATTAGAAATCCATTAGAAGTGGACCCTGTCTGTTTACCACTTGCAGAAATTGAACTGGATTGTAAAATGGGACACTTAAAAACTAAAGCAGCTGTCCTACAAAATTCTTTTTATGGTGACAAGTATTTGTTAGGAAATAAAACTGCTGCAATGTTCAAAAATTGCAAATCAAATGAAAATGTACAAGTCTCTAAGCTAAATTCAGTACAAAAGAAGAATCCTAAGAATTTTTTAAGAATGAAGAAAAATATTCAAAATAAAGATGTTGCTCATTTTAGTTGATTGAGAGCAAATCTGAAGATGAAAAGAAAACTGAGGAGATAGAAGAAATCCTGTCAGAATTTTCATGGCCAGAACTCAATAAAACCTCTCCAAAAGTGTTTGTTAAAGAACTGCAGAAAATCAAAGAAAATCAAAATAAAATAGAAAATGAAGTTGTTTTTAAAGAGAAAATAAATTTTGACCATCTCAAAACTGAAAATTTCAAATTGTTAAATGAAATTATATGTTTAAAAGGGGAGATGGAAGAAAAGAAAATTAAAGAACAAAAAGTGTCTCTTGAAAATAAAAAACTTACTGAAGAGATGGAACATACTACGAAAAATATTTCGGAACTAAATAATGCCTTAAAAGACCTTAAACAGAAAAATGAAGACTCTAATTTTGTGATGGAAGAACTAAAAGCAGAAATAGAGGCTTATCTGAATAAAAAATGCTTAGAATATGAAAAGCGGATAAATGAAGAAATTCCAGAAAAAGAAAAGTTTGAAAATCAGTTAAAAACTCTTCGCCTTGATTCACAAAGTGAAAAGAAGAATTATCTAAATCAGTTAGAAATTCTGAATGTTGAAAAGAATAATTACAAACAAGATCTGGAAAATACTAAAATTGAAAATCTTAAGCTGTCTAATGAAATTAACATAATGAAAGAAGAACTCTTAAGAATGAAAGGTAAAGAAAATGAAATTTGTCTTAAAAATGAAAAACTTGTTGAAGAAAGAAATGAAATTAGTACAATTAATTCCAAACTAGATTACCTGTTTAATATTCTAGAAGAGAAAGAAAAAATTTCTAATGCTAAATTGGATCAGTTGACAGCTGAATTGCAGAAGAATAAATTAGATCTTATGCAATTATCTGAAAAATGCTTAATTTATGAAAAGCAGTTGAAGGAACAAAATTACTTGAAGGCAGAACTTTCTGCGACTACTTTGGGTCCCTTGAAAAATCTACCTAAAGATTCTAGTCAACTAATGGCAAATTTATTGAAATACCGTGAAAAGTGTCCAGTGCCATATAGTGAGAAAGTCGTCAATTTTCTTAAAGCAAGGAAAAAACATGTAAAAGACATTTCCTACAAAATAAGTGCTACTAAATTGCACATCAAACCTTCTAAATGTCAACCTACTCGAGCTCATGTGAAGAATTCTGGATATTTAGTAGGCCAAGGATTGAGAATTTCAAGTAAAATAAATGTTCGAGACAAAAGAGATTCTTCGTTTTCTACTATCAAGACTCATGTGACAGCCTTTTTGAAATTAGCTGAATACTATCAAAAATGCATTCCTGAATTTTCTGAAAATGCAACTTTATTGTCAGACTTACTAAAGGATTGGACTCTAAAATCCACTGACTGGAATAGCTCTTGCCAAATGGCATTTGAAGAACTAAAGGAGAATTTCTCTCAAAATTGTATAAAGCTATTCATGTTCCTGAGAAAAAGAAAAAAAAAAAAAAGACCAAATCCCGGACTTTTACTTTGGGAACTCTATGCAGTTTTATTTAATTATGAGGTTGTTTAGTGTATAGAATTACAATCTCAGAATGCTGATAGATTAAGTCTTATTCCTTAGTTAAAAAAAAAGTTTATGTAATTGTTTAACTATTGCTATATATCGTATTTGTTTAATTATTGCTATATACATATGTGGTATATAATTGTTTTCACTATCTATATTTTACTTTGCATATCTATTTAGTGTCTCTGGTATATTGTGTAATAATATTTAATTTTCTATTTGGTATATGTTTTATTGTATATTTTAAAATAAGTTAAATAGTGTGTTTAACCTAGAATAGGGATAAGTCTGGTGCATTTAAATATAACCAGGTACTGTTTCTGCATAAAATTGGTGCTTGCTCGTATTTTTTTTTTAAATCACTTGTTTTAAATTGATTACGATATCTAGAAAATGGACCAATATGTTGAACATTGTGACTTTATTTTATTTGAATATAGACTTATCCTAATCAAGTATTATTTAACCAAACTTTTCCCTCTACAATAGTGAAAAGTTTCTCCCCTGAAGGGAGGAGGTCTGCAATGACTTTTAGACCGACTAGAGGGCGCTGTCTGTCCAGCGCAGACGAAAATACTTTCGTTTTGAAGAGAGTCTTTGTTTTAGTTTGGTTTTAGAAGGGAATGATGCAACGCCGAGAATAGCGGGTTCCTGGCTTGAGTGCCGTTCATGTTTATTATTTTTGGTCCAAAGATTATCGACCATTTTATGCAATATGTGTTACGTGTTTTCGTTTACCTTTTATGTATGTGTGTTTGTGTCGTATAGTGTTTGTAAATGAGAAATAAAAAAAATATTTCTCTAAAGAAAATCAATCTTCTCTTGGTGATTTCAGGCCTACGATACATCACACCCTATTTCAGTCGGTACAGCGTTGTCGAATTTTTATAATACACTCTTAATAGTGCTAAGGGCCTATTTCAGTCGGTTTATTGAATGGGGATTTATTGAATGAAATCCCCCCAAGGCCCAACTTTGACATGAGTCCCCCCCAAGGTACCCCTATTTCAGTCGGTACAGCGTTGTCGAATTTTTATAATACACTCTTAATAGTGCTAAGGGCCTATTTCAGTCGGTTTATTGAATGGGGATTTATTGAATGAAGTCCCCCCAAGGCACAATTTTGACATGAGTCCCCCCCAGGCACAACTTTGACATGAGTCCCCCCCAAGGTACAACTTTGACATGAGTCCCCCCCCAGGCCCAACTTTGACATGAGTCCCCCCAAGGCCCAACTTTGACATGAGTCCCCCCAAGGTACAACTTTGACATGAGTCCCCCCCCAAGGCACACCTTTGACATGAGTCCCCCCCCCAAGGCACACCTCCCCCTCATTGGGAAAAAGAGAAAAAACGTTGTTTTGCTCCTATAAGACAGTTTGGACTTCCAACGTTATTTGTTACAATATCTGCAGCTGAAACACATTCGTTTGATTTAATGAAAACTTTATCATGGAATTTAGATCGTCACGAATTAACTAAAGAAGAATTTGTCGATATTAACAAGTTTAGCAGTAGGCCTCTGGCTCTAAATTAAAATCTGTCAATGTCAGATTTTCATGTTTTAAATAATGAAATAATCTCGTGTCTGTATAATTTTTATTATTTTAAGAACTGTTATTGTAGAGTTCCACTTACAAGCATAAAACCATTACTAAACTGTCCAGTAATTTTTGTTTAACGTAATGTGCAATAATACCTGTGAGCCTATGACCCATGAATGATGCACACAACAGAGAATAAAAAATTTTTGAAACCCACCGGTGATGCTCGTAGTATTGAACGTGTTGAGGACATGTAGATGCTTGCATTTTAGTGAGTTATGAATTTGCTAAAGACACCAACATGAATATAAAAACAATTTAAAATCCTTCTATTTTTGATTGCTTCTAGAATTTATCGTATATATACATGTTTTTTGACTATTAATTTCCAACGTTTTTATACTTTCCATTATTTTTATAAAAATTATGCATCTTTTACAATTCCTTTATTTTCATATCCTTAGAAATAATAAGAAAGCGAAGTTTGACGTCACTGACCGTCGGTGGGACCAAGCAAAGGATTTCTTATGTTAATCATCCATTGGATTTTTTGTGAAAAATTATTGAAAATTAAGGAAAATTATTTTCCGATTTTAATACCCATATTTGGGTTATAATTATAAATTAGTTATCGTGCACATATGTTAGATTAAGTTATTTTTGCTGTCAAATTGATAAAATTTTAATTTTAAATTTCAAAACTCTGTCATCCTTGCCCTTGGCGTTTTTTGTATTTGGGGATCAAAAACGTAAAATAAAAATGTACATGCCAGATGTATATTTTTGTAATAGGTATTGCACAAAATATTGTTTCATATTATTGATTGCTGTCTTAATATACGTTGGTAAAATATCCATGATTTTTTAAAGGAATTAAATATGTTCGCCAGATAATTTGGCGATCTCTTTTTTCCGCCAAGAACGACAGATATCAAATCTATTCCTCTGTAACATATTAATATCTTATACTGGCTTACCATATATCAGATACTTTATTTAGACATTTAAAAACAAATTTGACTTCAAATTATGATAGAATATTTATCAGTTTTCTTTTAATTGGTATATTAATTGGATATTTATTGTGTAAATCACCCTTTGAAATGAAATGTTTAAGTTTTCATTCGAAAATGGAAATTTGCCATTTCGTTTCCAGAGTTTTGAAATTTAAAATTAAAATTTTATCAATTTTACACCAAAAATAACTTAATCTAACACATGTAGATAATAACTTGTATATAACTAATAAAACTTGGGAGTTAATTTCTCTCAATTTTTAACGATTCTTTACAAAAAATGCAATGGATGATTAACATAGGAAGTCTTTTTCTTGGCCCCACGGACGGCCAATGACGTCATCACTTCGCTTGCGTATAGAATACATCGGTCAAAAAGTCAAGGGACTAACCCACAGATGGTGTTGCAAATGAAATATTTTTATACGGGTAAGGTAGTGAGAATCTTTAAATGATACGAGTCAAGTTTCATGAGATTCCAAATGTTCATTACCGAGATATTAAAGTTTTAGTGACTTTACTCACAATATTTATAAAATGATGGACAAAGCTGAATTTCGTGTCTTACTAAACAATGTTTTTTGATGGAGGGGAAAAAATGTTTAAACTGTTAAGTCTTTTCTGAGTTTCAATGGTTTTCTGCAGTATTTTTGTCCATCAAAAAACAATGTTGAATCAACACTAGAAATTCAGCTTTGTCCTTCGTTTTAAAAATATCAAGAACAGAGTCACTAAACTTTAAT
Source organism: Salticus scenicus (assembly GCA_963930645.1). NCBI lineage: Eukaryota > Metazoa > Arthropoda > Arachnida > Araneae > Salticidae > Salticus > Salticus scenicus. Next base: position 20,740 of record CAWVNO010002301.1, read on the forward strand.
ATCTCGGTAATGAACGATCGAAATATCGTGAAAATTCTTACGTATTATCCTGTGAAAATTCGTACTACCTTATTATCGTATAAATATTTCATTATCGGCACCATCTGTGGGTTAGTCCTAGGACTTTTTGACTAATGTTTTGTAAGTTACATTTACCTATTCCCTCTTACAGACACAGACAAAAGTAACGACAGATATACTTGAATCTGTTGGTATAGATTTTATTTTAACACGAAATTTTAAATTATCCCCAAATTCTTATGTACAGTCGGAGAAAAAAAAACGCAACACCCGCTGTAATTTCGTTATTAATTGACACAGGAACATCTAATAGACATAATTCAACAGAAAATTAAAAGCGCTTTCTGAATATGTCATCAAATTTTGAATTAGGGGTCATCTACATATTGAAATGAGCGCCAACTTTGATTTTTTCAATAGCAACACCCAATTTTGACTTCATTTTCGAATTTCTGAGAGTCTGGCAGTGCGGAAAAGTATATTGTTTGTATACTTTATCTTTAGTATTTATAGAGTTATTATGAAAAATGTGTTAGGGGGTTATCTATAAATGTAGAAAAATGAAATTAAGATCCTGTAAGAAATACAGAAAATTTTAATGTTTCACACGGGAAATCTTTCAGGAAAAAAAAAATATTTATATTAATAAAAGGTTGCCCTGTTTTCAGTTCTTTAATTATCCTGAATTTAATTTTTTAGATTTGTATATACTTCAATACTTTTTTAGATAATTTTAGGTCTGTTTAAATGCATTACACTTGCGATTAGTCCATACAGTACTCTTTGAAAAAAGTGCAATATTTTTCAAGTAAAGGTGTCTATTATGGCTGTACTGATCACCAATAAAGCTTAAATTTCCTTTTGTAGGTGTAACAAAATATACGAAATGAAATAATATATATATATATATATATATACACAACAACGCATAAACTAAATCTTTTCGGATAAATTATTGTAAGGGTTCATGGAGTATATATATTAAACAATTTTAATCGCACTTACCAGTTTTGGGTCAGTTGAACTCTTTGTAACTGTACGATTCATTTTATAATTTCTATGAAAATATAATTTCTTAATTACCCTTTCGCGACTGCTGACGTAGATTCACGCCATTTGAAAATCTGTAACTCTGTCAGTGGGCGTTTCTTTCGTAATTTGTGTGTCACATATTTCTTAAGTGTGTATCCAGTTTTCATATTTTTGCAATAAAATATACTATGGATAGAAATATATTGATTATAAAGAATACAACTATAATGTATATCCATTTGTAACATAATTGCGAATACAGAAAGGGTATTGCAGGATAAGCATATGAAAACTGCACCAGCGTCGAATGAAGAGTTCTTGCCTGCTATTTATTGTTCTTTATCTGAAACATCTTTTGCACACAATTTTAGACTTCTACCCTCAACGATTAGGGAGTTATGGGGGTGGCAACCTAAAACGTTAAATTTAATTTAAAAAAAAAACTATTCAAGATATCTTAACGAGGTTGAAACTATTTATAAATGTTTATGAAGTACATAATATATATTTTTTTCAGAATTTTCACTCGATTTTAAACGGTAGAAAATGATAAGTATATTTTTGATGGGCGATTTTTTATACTTTCCACCAAAGTGACACCTACCAAAAAAATAGTTTATTTGTTTATTAGTTAGCTATTACATATAAAAATTACAGAAGGGTCAAATTGGTAGAACGCAGTGAAAAAAATAATAATCACTTAATAATAATATCAATGATATTATATTTATTTTTAAAAACTACTTAATATCAATAAATAAACAATGAAAGCAAATATAAAAATGCCCTATTAACATTTGTTATTAAAACGTAACAATTAGCAATAATAATAATAAAAAAATTATGTTTATTTATTATCAGGGATCTTACATCCCGCCCTTTTTTCAAGACACTTTTAAGGATGGGAAATTTCCGTAATTTTTGCTACCTTTATTTTTACATAATAGTCTCTATCCTGTTTAATCACGTCACAATACTTCAAAAATACTGATATAAAAATTCCTATATGAAAATAGCATAGATGTCAAAATTTTATTTATTCTAGAGTTATTTTTAGCCCCGCCTTTTTTCCATACCACTTATTTTTTAAGGATAAAATTGCCTGATTTTATGGAAGTTATATATTCCCTAAAATTTTTCTATAAATAAAGACGGGGCTAAAAGTACCCCGGAATAAATCAAAATATTGGCATCTATGAAAATAGCAGTAGCAAAAAAAAAAAAAGGCGGGTGTTTTCCCCATCTCCGAGCCAACATTTTTATTTTAATTCGTAACATTGTTACGCAGTTACTGATAATGTTACAGAATGAATTAGAAGTCTCTCAGTTTTTTAATCTTTTTGCGCTTACTTCAATATATAAGTTGTAACAACTTTGCTAGAGAATGAACCCCTTGACATACAACACAGAATTTTATACGTCTGAAAAGTACTATTTAATTTGGCTAAAGTATATTTATAAGTTTTTCCGTTCTTTTAAATAATAATACTTTGATAAAGGTCTACCAATTCATTTATTCTACATGCATAATGTTTTACTCATTTATTTATTTATTTATGAGTATGATTTTTATAAATCATCTACTATTGTTAAACGTAATCAGGTACAACTGACATAACATCCTTTATAAATCTTTCAAATAGCTCCGCCCATCAAAAATGACATAGTTCATACAGTCCTTGAAACTTCTTAATTTTCTGCACCACTATTAATATTTAGCAATTTTTTATATTTAAAATGTCTTAAAATTTAAAAGGAAATCTATTCCATAAAAAAACTAGTGGTAGAATTCTTGAAAAAAGGCGTGGCCATTATGAATTATGAATGGAGAAACAGCTCTTGACAGATGCATGAAAAAAGGCGGCGCTAAAAATACCCCGGAATAAATTAAAATGTTGGCATCTATGCAATTTTCATACAGAAATCTTTATATCAGTATTTTCATAGTAATATGTCGTGATTAAACGGTATAGAGACTAGTGTATAAAAATAAAGGTAGCAAAAATCAGAAAAATTTCTCATCCGTAAAAGTGTCTCAGGGTTCGTACGCTCCTTATTTTTTCCCTGAGTCTTATACCGGTAATTTTGTAGAACGATTTACGTTATAAAATAAGTCTATTCTACTAAGTTAAATTTTTTTGTTTTGGAATACTGGTGTGAGACTCAGGGAAAAAATAAAGCCCGTATGAACCCTGTGTCTTGAAAAGAAAGTTTAAATGTAAGATCCCTGATAACAATTAAATAGAATATTTTTTTTTATTGCTAATTGGTACATTTTAATAACAAATTTTAAAAGAGTATTTTTATATTTGCTTGCCTTGTTTATTTATTATTATAAAATAGTTTTAAAAATATATATTATATCATTGGTATTATTACAAGGGTGCAAGAGTTTTCGTCTCAGCACGGAAAACCTATACCAGCATACTTTTATCAATAATTTATATCATACATGTGGTTTAGCAGTTCGAGAGTTGGATGAGTGCTGAGTTCCCGGGGTCCATTGGTGACCCCACACCTCAGCGAACCAGAAGATGGAGCTGGAATGAGTTAGGATCGTGATGGCCTACAACACACACACACACACACATAAAAAAGAAGAAAAAAAAAGGACGAGCGGGCAGAAACTAAACATACATGTGGTTTGCACTTCGAGGGGGGTAGGGGTGCCGAGTACCCGGGGTCTGACTAACATGACCCCACACCTCAGCTAACCAGAAGATGGTAGCAGAATTGGTTCAAAAAACGTGATGGCAAGTCAAAATTAAAAGTAAGATAAAAAGGGGGACAGGCCGGGACAAAAGACAACAGGAGAAAAATTCTGAGCTCAACGAGGAAGGAGGAGAAAAAATAAAAGGAAGGTTAAGTATAGCATTACGAACAAATGAACATCATCAAAGGAACATAATAGAAATTTTTAAGTTTTTTTTTTTTTTTTTTTTTTTTTTTTTTTTAAGTTTACAAGAAAACAACGAAAAACTAAAGAATAGAAGAAAGAATAATACCAACATTAGGACGACGCCTATTGGCTGGGTCTGTGTGGTCATGCACATCGCGTGTGTTTAAAGCTTGGTTCTCAATAGAATCTAAATTATCATGGAATTTAATATTAAGGTGTTGTATGAAATTTTCAAGTCTTGGGAATTTAATTTCGCGATAAAGTTGATAGTTATGAATGTAATATGGAAGGTTATAAATTTGCCTGATGGTTGCATTTTGGCTTTGTAGAAGCAATTTAATATTAGATTTAGATGCAAATGACCACACAGGGGAGCCGTAAGTAAGGAGAGGACGAAGATGGGAAGAATAAAGGAGCATTTTGTTTTTAATTGATAAATCACTGTTCCGAGCAATTAGGGGGTAAAGTTGACTTTTAGCTCTTCGGAACTTATTCGCGAGTTTCTAATGTGTTGTTGGAATGTAAGTCTCTGATCAAGAATAATACCTAAATATTTGCAGTGATTAGACCATGGAATTGAGTGGTTATTGAATTTAATTTCGTATTTGTCCCTGTTTTGGTGGCTCATAGCCGAAAAAAGAATGGTCTCCGTTTTGTCATAGTTGATGGCTATTCTCCATTTTTGGAACCATTTGGTTAAAATTTTAAGATGTTTGGAGATAGCAGTAATTGCATATTTTCTATTTTTGTGTGCCGAAAAGATGCAGGTATCATCTGCAAAGATAGCCAATTGAGTATGGGGGTAATGGGGCATATCATTAATAAAAAGATTAAAAAGTTTCGGAGAAATTTTAGAACCCTGAGGGAGACTATAGTGGGCAAAGTAGTTATTCGAAAGCTTGTCTTTGACCCTAACATGATAATTTCGGTCAAGGAGGTAAAAGAAAATAAGTTTAATGAGAGGGGGGGGGGGAATTATAGTTAATTAATTTGAAAATAAGACCGGCAATCCAGACCTTGTCAAAAGCTTTTTCAATATCAAGGAAGACGGCTGCTGTAGTTTTCTTCTGAATTTTGTTTGTGGTGATGTACTCGACGAGACGATAAACTTGATGGGTAGCCGAAAGATTGTTCCTGAAACCGAATTGTTCTGGTTTCATGATATTATTATCTTCAATGAATTGATCTAGTTGTCGAGCAATGAAGACCTCGGTAAGTTTACTTAACGAATTTAGAAGGGAAATGGGTCTGTAGCTGGAGGCCTTCTCGGGGGGTTTACCAGCTTTATGGATAGGGGCAATGTTCCCCG
>CAWVNO010002302.1:0-13756 GCA_963930645.1 Salticus scenicus
ACCTTTAGAGCTACAATGGCGTCAATTTTACCCTGCATGTTTAATTTTTCCCGAATTTTTATATGAATTTTAATGTTTACGCGTGAATTTCTTTTCAATAATAATAATAATTATAATAACAAATCGACTGACTATTATCAATTTTCTTTTAATTTCTTTTTCTTTCAAAAAAATAAAATAAAATAAAATAAAATAAAAAAATAAATGAAGTTTTGGCAAAAGCAGAATTTAGTTTAGTACGGATCAATTTTCGATTTCGACAGATGTCCAACCATCGTAAAACTGGCGACAACGTTTTATCCGTAGATTGAGACTAATAGTCCTCCGCACTAAAAAAAATAAAAATAGAAACACACTTCCAATTACAAAATTGGTGCAAATTAAGAGCAGATTTCAAGTAAGATATATATTTTTGTTGTGATAAGTATATATAAGAAGAGGATATATATATTTTTTGTTGTACAAGGGGCTGTACACGTATTAAAAAACGAAATTTAATTTTTATACGGCCCTCCTATCATATGACTTATATTTACAAAAAAAAAAATTCTCCTCGCTCTAAGATGAAAAAGAAAAAGAATATCACCTCTCTAAGTCAAAATCTCGCTGCGTTATTTCAATTTGAAAATGGTGACTTATACTACTTGATTTTCAATTTTGGCATCTATTTTTCGACACCAAAGGGCTTGCTTTAGGGGGTTATCTGCATATATAGTTACGATCATCAGTTCCTGACTCCGTCACGCTTTAGTCTTAAGATATTTCCTTGGCCTCTGTCAGTCTGCGAACACAGGTTGTTACCTAACTTTCATACTGTAGGTAATTTTAAAAAAATCTAATTGTACGATCGATAAACTGTTCGTGTTCAATCAAACGAATAAGAATATATATGTATATATATATATATATATATATATATATCGTCTCTTTCAATTGGTACTTTATTTGTAATGAATTTTTGATTAGATATTTTTATTAATTAATTAAAATAGGAAAATGACAGCTTTAAAATAGACGTTTAAATTTTTAATTGTTGCCTATTTCCATTTTTTTTTTCTTTTCAGCAAAAAATGAAATATGCATTCACGTAAAAAAAAATAAAAAATAAAAATAAAAATAAAATAAAATATTAAATAAAATAAAATATTAAATTTCTCATGCGTATGAAGAAAGGACGTCTGTAAAATAATAATAATAATTTTAAAGGTAACGAAGAGTTAAATAAAGTGCGAAATTTTCTCGCGGGCTTTCTGGCAAATGAATTATTTGAAATGAGAAATAAATTATTAAATTTCATGCACTAGTTATAAATTATTAAATTTCATAGACTAGTTAGTTGTAGGGCACATAAGTCGCCCTACAACTAACAAGTCTATGAGATAAGAAAATAATAATAATTATTATAATTATATAATTATATATAAAAAATTGTTATTTTTAAAATTGCATTTTTTGTATAAAATTATCTACTCAGATAAAAAAAAAAAAAAAAAAAAAAAAAAGAGGAAAGAAAAAAAAAAAGGAGCTTTTTCGATACTGTCCGTTTCGATACTGATTATTATTAATTTTCTTTTCTTAACAAAAAAAAAAAAAAAAAAGATTTTTATGTAATTCTGGCAAAAGCAGATATTAGTTTAGTAGGGAGAACTATTAGGTTTTTTTTTTTTTTTTTTTTTTTTGCTTTCTTAATTATAACATCGCTTTCAAATTATTCAATTATATCTCCGATAAATTTTCGATTTCGATAAATGTCCAAATATCGTAAAACTTGTAACGTAAAAATCCACAGACTGATTACTCCGTTTTCAGTACTCTATACTAAAAATAAAAAAATAAAAAGAATGAATTTTCTTTCTCAGATGTTATAAATTTGTTTATTTTGTCTTTCTTGAATCTACCTGCAACAGAAATCGTTTAAATAAAAAATATGTCTGTTTCGTTAAAATAACATTTCATGACCAGCATTTAGTCGATTGAGTGAAATATTAAAAAATCATAAACTAAAAAAAAAAAAAAAAAAAAAAAAAGCGTGGAACAGTATCAGTGATTTTTGAGAAGCTGAAAAATAGCGTAGTATATAATTAACGTGATTCATATGGACTGTTACATGATTCATAGTCTATAGAAAAAAAGAAAAAAAAAAAGCAGTACTTCTAAATGCCGCTTGTAAAGCAAGCACCATGGATTGACATCATACGAGACTCGGAAGCTATATTAAAAAGATTTTGAACTGAAATGTGGAATTTTCCCGGTTCTTGGTTATGTTAATATCATCCTTAACAATTCCACAAAATGGAGATTTGACAGAAGTCGTTTTACAGAAACGTTAATTGATATTATGCCCTCCGGTTTCGGGGCTTTAATCTTCGTAAAATAACGACATACGAGTACTTAGGACTATTGTTTGACATTTTGTACAAAAGATCTTCATATGTCTGCGTGGCGTACACTCAAAAAAAAAAAAAAAAAAATCTGTAAAAATAGAAAAAATTTTACATAAAATTTCTATTTTCTAAAAGTGATATTTATTATTATTATTATTATTATTATTATTATTTGTTTAAATATTTCATTTAGATATTTGCTGAAATCTGCGTTTCAGCGGATTATGCTCATCATTGCATGAATCTTATTCAAAACATTACATAATGCTCCAAGTGCGTAATAAAGGTTTCCCGTGGCAGCACTGTAAATACACTAAACGATATTATCTTCATCTACATTATACTTTTTCGTTATATATTTAGCTAAATTAGTCAAATTTCAAGAAGAAAATTTTCTGGAAACTCTAACAAAATAATTTTTACTTTTAGTAAAATCGTTTTACATGGATTACAGTTTGCAATCGAGTTACAAGACCGCTAATTATAGTTTTAATCAGTGGTGTTTAATTAAGAGGAATCATCTTCACTAATAACGCGTTATCTACCAAATCAGCATCACAATTAAAACTTGAACATTTCTTAAAAGGACTGTATTTTCTTTCTTTTCTTTTCTTTTTTTTTTTTTTTTCTTTTTCTTTAAGTTAAATGATTGGTCAAAATAGTTAATTATTTCGACTGTTGCAGATTTATTTTTATTAATTAATTCTTTAATTAATTTATTTTATAATATACATAATAATTTATCGTTACAGGAAATAAAATTCAAAGGTAACAGAAGGCAATGTGGATTTCTGTAATGTGGATTTTTGAAGCTTTAATATATATATATATATATATATATATATATATATATATATATATATATATATATATATGTGTGTGTGTGTGTGTGTGTGTGTCTCTGTGTATGTATTTCAGTGGCAAATATAAAATAAGACAGAAACATGATTATTTCTGCTTTCACCAGTTTATTCTAACAATAACCTATTTTCTATAGTAACAACATCAACAACAAAAATTCTTTACAATATGTTAAAGATATGCGAATGGCAACAGTGTTCAAAACATGTACAAATCTCATACATTAGTAGGAGTTACATAGCTATGTTTTGTAGACTTAAACATGTGCATATATATGAATCATATTCAATCATGCCTTTTTTTTTTTTTTTCATAGTTCTAATTAAATTCTTTAACAAATATGGTATATCCCTTCATTTTATTTAAATTTATAAAAATTGAAATTTAGAATACATTTTTACAATAATAAACTTTAAATGATAACATTTCCTATTTCACTTCTAGTGCTGTGTATAGCAGTACTAGATGCAGAAATATAGCTAAAGATATATCTTATATGTACAGGGTGATTCCAAGGTCAGGAGACAAACACTGAGGGGAGGTAGAGAACGTCGCAAAGATTCAGAATTTTACAGGAACTCACATCCCCAAACGTCATTTTAACCCATTAAGAACCGGGTAATTTTGCGTTGATATCAACATGGATCTCGAATGTTGCATTTAAAAAAAAAAGAGTTTTTACGTGCTAATATTTGCATAAATAAATAAATTCCGTATTGATCTATGTATTTTTTCGCAGAGACTAAATAATACGAACATTGTGCATGATTTTACGAAATAATGAAGCATGCCAGATTTTAAAATTTACACAGTAGGCGGAGTTAGTATAGTAGCATACAGTACCACAAAACATCCAATTCTTAAAAGGTTTAAATGAATTTTGGGGACATGAGTTCCTGTACATTTCTGGATCCTTGTCATGTTTTCTTCACCCCCCCCCTACCCACCCATCTTAAAGTTTGTCCCGTGACCTCGTAATCATCATATTTTAGTTTGAAATACGTAACGCCGCATACTTGCCTATCAGTAATATATATTAAAAAATAACTAGCTAAACATTAATAAGAAACCTTATCAATACGGGGGGGGGATCAGATGCAATAGATCCTAAGCAAAGGAACACAGCTTTCATTCCAAGTCACTTTGATGTTTCAAATATTCCTGCAGTACCACAGAGCTGCAAATGAAATATATGACAGTTTACACTTTCAATTCCCCCCCCCCCCCCGCCTTTTTTTTTTTAATACCATGAAGCATTTCTAATACGAATAAAATGAATTTTGCTTTTGTCATGTAAAAAATATTTTTTAAACTTATAAATTTACTTAATTTCTAATATTCCCGTGTTATGTAGTTTTAAGTAGTATATTCATGTGAGGTTGTTTACTTCAGTTTCTTAAAATGTGATATTTTTCTTTAAAGATTTTATTATACTACTTTCTGTAAAGATTTAAAATTTCATTAGATTTGCTGTTTTGTACTAAACGATATTTATTACAATATGACGTATAAAAGTGTAATTTTACACGGTTTTATCCTTATTGCAGTCATTTAATTATTTTTATAAATAATCCCTAAAAATAAGAAGATAAATACAAAAACTTATAATTGGTTAGACGTTTAAGGTCTACCTTTTAGCTATATTAATAATAAAAAAAAATGGTATTAGAATAATGATGTGTAATTTTGAGTGGCACTTTTCTATACATATATGAGATGAGTGGTGTGATTATAAAGGCGAATTTTATGTATATTAATATAAAGGCAAATTGTATGTATTGTGAGCGAAATTTATGTATATTTTCATGTTGATTATTTGTTCTGTTTGCATTCAAAATTTAAACAATATATTTTCAATATGAAAATATATACATAAATTCCTCACTGATGCCTTTGTATTCGCAACTTTCATATTTCAAAATACGGGTTTTAAAACATATTATAATAAAAATCCCGTAACTCATTTTTGTTACTTTAAAAGATTTATTTTAAAATTCTATTAAGCTTTTTTTTTTATTTTTTTAATTTTTTGTGTAATAATTTTTATTTTTTTGTGTAATATTTAAACATTTAAATAATGCTTTAATTTTTCAAATTTTCTATCAAATATATGATACTCCTATTGAGTTAATGTTACATATTAAAATATATTTAATTCAGTAAAACGCACTTTTGCTTTGCACTGCACATTCCCCGCCCCCCCCCCCGCCCCCATAAATGTAGACTTATCTAGATACTGTAAAAGATAATATAGTATATATATATATATATATATATATATATAATAACAGTAATAATAATAATTACAGTTGTGGCATGCATGACGCCATCGAAAAATCAATCTGTTCAAATAAATACAATTCAATATATAATATAAGTTTGGGGAAAGCGTGATATATTTGACAATGAATTTGAAAATTAAAAACGTTGTTTCAATGAGTAAATGTAATTTATTACACAAAATTGAAGTAATAACATGGAATTTTAAAATAAATATTTTAAAATAACAACATGGCATCACTGAAATTTCGATATGACTTTTTTTAAAACAAATATTTTTACTTTATCGTATGAGAAATGTGAAAGTACAGGGTGACAAGAAATAACTTGGACGAAGTTTCAAACCAAATATCTGTAACTACCACTATCGCAAACTCATTTTGGAAGATGTTGTCTTACCTTGGTCACAAAAGTTCTTTGGAAACAAAAGATGGACCTTCCAACAGGATTCCGCACCTGCGCACAGAGCTAAAGACAAATTTTCCTGACTTCATCGGAGCTCAAGATTGTCCATCGTATTCCCCAGATTTGAACCCAATGGATTATTCTGTTTGGTCCATTTTGGAGACAAGGGTGTGTGCTAAATCTCATAAAACATTGGCATCCCTAAATAAATTCTTATGCAAGAAATGAGGTAAAATACCAGTAAGTGAGTTGCGGCCCATAGCCGAAAACTTTGTGACACGTTTAAAGCTCTGCATTAAAGCTAAAGGTAGTCACTTTGAAAATTTGTAAGTATAATAGACAAAATAGTGTATTCATATTTATTGAAGTTTGGTCGTAATATTTTCATTAGCATTAAAGGTATAATGTATCATGTGTGTCCAAGTTATTTCTTGTCACCCTGTAAATACATCAGTGTGTGAATTTTATATACTTTTTTATGTTAAAACATAATGTTTACACTGTGCATGAAAACAGAAAAAAAGTAATAAAAAAAACTATCTATTTATCTATCTATCTATCTATCTATCTCTATATATATATTTGAGGAGAACTTTTTTCAGCATCATAAGACTGCTAACTGCTTCATATCTCGAGTGCGCAGTTGACAATTTCAGAAATATTTTATAAATATACCTTCTACAGAAAAAAGCTGAATAACTTTATTTAAGCGATTTTTTCACAATTAAAGCTTCTTGACCTTATACAAGCAATAAAAATATTATAAACAGAATCATTTGAAATTGAATATACACAATTTTTTAAAACATTAATGCTTATTTCAATGACAAACGTGATAAAAACTAAAATATGTCCAGATATTAGTATAAAAAATGCTCCTTGAAGGTCGTCCATTTGCGATATTTTAGGTGTACGTTTTTCAGTACCAGAAGAGTTCAGAATGCTTAATTGCATGCGTATTTAACAATTTCTAAAATATTTTTTAAATATACCTGCAGCTGTAAGACGATGAATAGCTGTATTTAAATGAATTTGACATTTAAATTTTTTTGATACGGGAAAAGCAAGAAAATGATTATAAAAAGAATCTTCTGAAATGAAATATTCGTTTTCATACAGTCTTATAAACATTTTAAACCCAACGAATCCTTTTCCCGGGAGTTGCAGTAAGAAACGCACTGTTATAGTCTGTTTTATCCGAGGAATGGAAATTTCGTTCTTAACATTTTCCAAGAGATTTCCAAGAATCATATTCGGATTCTATAAGAATTTTCGAAAACTCATTACAGTAAATTGTATAACAAGAAAAAGCATTTTCCTGGGACGCTTTACTTAAATCTTCAATGTTGCGAATCCCAGTGAATCGAGGAATTGTGAGAATTGATAATATAATTGCTTTATACTTATTAGTAATGACAAAGGTAAATAATAACTATGCAATTAGAAGTAATCAATAACTCATTTTTTTTTTCACTTTGAAATTGGTGGCTTTTTCGACCAAAGTTCCAGTAACGTTGAAATAACGTTTACATATGTTCGTTTACCTTGCATTAAAGCAAACGAAAACATAGAAACAATTAAAATAACTGTCGTAATTAGAATCCAAATTTCTGTAGAAAACGGGTAAAATAAAGCAAATTAAAAAAAAAAAAAAAAAAAAAAAAAAAAAGAAAAGAAGAAAAGATTATTATTATTATTATTATTATTATTATGATTTCGTCATTTTAAATACATTAATATCGAAAAAAAGTGAAAACATTATTAAAAAAAAAAAAAAAAAAAAAAAAATCACTTGAAAATAAAATTAGTTTTTTTTAAATTTGAATATTGTTTTTTCAATGATAAGTGTGATAAAAGCTAAAATATATCCAAATATTAGTATAAAAACTGCTCCTTTAAGGTCGGCCATTTGCAATATTTTAGGTGTAAATGGTTCAGTATCATAAGATTTCTGAATGCCTAATTGGATGCCTAATTGCATACGTAGTTTATAATTTCTGAAATATTTTGAAAATATACCTGCAGCTGAAAGACGATGAATAGCCGTATTTAAACGATTTTGACATTTAAATTTTTTCGATATCGCAAAAGAGAGCAATTCATTATAAAAAAAATCTTCTGAAATGAAACCTTCGTTTTCAAATGGACTTATAATCACTTTATGCCCAATAAATGCTTTTCCAGGAGGTGCAGTAAGAACCTCCCTGTAGTTTTCGAAAGAACTAGATTTTCGTTCCAAACATCTTCCAATAGATTTCCATGAATCAAACTTCGATTCTATAGCAATTTTCGAAAACTCATGACCGTAAAATGTATAACAATTAAAATCAGTTTCCTGAGCAGCTTTACCTAAATCTTCAATATTACGAATCCCAGTGTATCGAGGAAAAGTGAGAATTGATAATATAAGTGCTTTATAACTGTTAGTAATGACAAATGCAAACAATAACCATGCACTCAGAAGTAATCCAAAACTCACTTTTTTCACTTTGAAATTGGTGCCTTTTTCGACCAAACTTCCAAATACGTTGAAAAGAACGTTTCCATATGTTAGTTTACATTTCATTGAAACAAACAAAAATATAGAAACAAGGAAAATAGCTGCCGTGATTAGAATCCATAATTCTTTCGAAAACGCGTAAAATAAAATAAATTTCGAGGATAATGGTTTAGGTTTGTCAGTTGCGAAACCCATTTCCGTAATGAAGTAAGGGTAACTGAAGATTACAGCTTTTGATCTTTCTTGAGTGCATGCTAGGTTCCCCACTGCTAAATCCACTTCTGAACGTTGCACCATTCCAATTAATCCAGTCCAACTTCCATTAGGTAAAGGTCTACCTACTTCATAATCAGCAGGTATAACTATTTTATATGGAGCTTGGAAAACTTCTGAAAGTAGACGTATAAGAACGGCGTCCCAAAGATACGGAGGAAAACCATTATGTTGCACATAAAAGAACTCATCAAACCAAGGTACAGGTAATGCGGCAACAGAAATAACATTTAATGCACAGTTATCTACCATATTTCCTTATCTTTAAATTTTTGGTTTCAGATATTTAGTAAAGGTTTGCTAACTATTGTGTTTGTTACACTAGTTTTGACAGCAGAATAATATGCAATGAAAGTCAATCTATGATATATCTACTCAAACAAATTCAGTTAAAGATAAATCGTTGCAATCGATATAATTTTAAGATATTTCTTTAAATATTGATTTATAATTCACAACTCATTATAAGAAAGATAAAATATTATATGTTTTTAATTATATAGCAATTTCATATAGCCAATTCATAAAATAATTTGAAAAACAATAGGTTCTATACATAAATTGTATACATTTCTTCCATTTTAGTACAAAATAAAATAAAAAACTTTTTTAATTATTCTGTATTTATTTATATCTTTGATATGGAATTGTATTTTTGTGGTTGTCGATGTGTGTTTAAGTTTTTCATCAGTCACTTTTTTAAACATTATATATATATATATATATATATATATATATATATATATATATATATATATATATATATATATATATATATATATATGTGTGTATATATATACGAAAACATACTACATTGTGAAAGTATATAAAGATACCTCGGATGTTAATTCAAACTAATTCCCAGAAGCTTTATGATTAAATATATATCAACCTTTTTTACACAAGTATATCCACATTTCTAGAAGGTAAAATTTTTATTCATAAAATTTTCAATACGAATGCTCACTAAAACGTCATCTCACCAATGAATGAGTGAAGTCAGAGTAAAAATGCAGATTGTATGTAAAATGCATAATTATTTTTCGATCGATATTCATTCACTCACAGGAGCGGTGGATAAATGCATATTTATTTATGCACAACTAAATTTAATGGTGTTTATTGATTTTATTGCAGTTTTGGTCAAGTAAATATGTTTTTTTTTTTTTTTTTTTTTTTTTCAGTTTTGTGACATTATGGATTTGAATTTTGAAATAAAATATGAAACTCTACAGTTAAAAAATCCATGTTAAATAATCAATAAACAAATAAAAACTATAAAAAGAAAAAGAAAAGAAAAGAACATTTATTTTCAACTGTTCATGAAGTAAGGACGCATCGATTTTAATATAGTAGGTGCCTTCCAAAAAATTGTAAATATGTTTCATTTGACCTTTTTCTTTATGCAATAAAATAATAGAACACACTTCTAAATATTTTTATTTCTGTAAAATTTACCTAATAATATTAAACACGGCTTAATTTTGCATCTTTAAATCTTATCTTGTAAATCATATTTCTAAAAATGACTGAGTGTTTTTATATCCCTGATCCAAACTAGTTTATATTAACTGAAGATGTAAAGGAAAGTCAAATTTTACTGCTACTGAAACAAACACTGAAAATAGGGAGCTCTGAAGTTTAATGTAAAGAGATAAATTTAAATTTAAATTATTACATATGCAAATGAAAGTGGAATGTACTAACAGTGGAAAAAATAAAATTAATCTGGTATGCCACTCACACGACTTTCTCTTACCCTGCATTTTAATACTATAATGATAGATTGCATATTAAATTTTAAGGTAAATAGTGTAATATAATAAAGTTCAGCGTAATTTAAAAATTATCTAAAATAGGCTTAGGAACAATTTTATTTGTCTTATAATTCTGTGTGAATGTAGCTCCCCCCCCCCTCCAAAATAATAATAATAATAAAAATAATAAATATCCAGGCTGTTATTAATTTGCTTTCAAAATTTTCAGTCTTGATCAAAGTCTTAAGTGGTAAACTAATACGAAACTCAAAATGTCAAATTTGAATTTCATAACCAGGAGACCTCAAAATGTGATACTATAGAAAACACAGTTGAAAACTGAATTTCCAAAAATACTTTGTTTTCAGTTTCAGTATGAAAAATTAATTTTGCAGTGTTCGTCGACATAGTAAAATGTACAAAGCACTTTCATCAATTTCATTCAATAGAAAAGAACGTTTTGCTTAATTCTGGGTTGCCCCGTATATTGCCCATATTCGATATGCAATATAATCAATACTCTGTACTAAAAATTAATCTTACTTGAAAAACATCTCACTCAAAAGGAATTACGATTCCTGCAAGATCCAAGTATAGCCCCGATATAACCAAATATTGTGGGTAGCCCTGGAAATGAATGATGTGTGATTTCTATAACACAATCTACACAAAACATGCTTTTGTGAATGTGATAAATTTTGTTCATTCCGTTTCGTATAAATCAGCCTATAGATTAGATAGCACTGTACTTACAAGAAATTTCCCGATGGAGATATTGTATTTGAATTTTCTTGCATGTCTCTGTACACGAACTCTTTGCTTGATCTCAAAGAAAAGTTTATTGTAGCATCCCTATATGATACACATTTAGAATACTAACTTTAGACTAAGTTTAGACTGATGTGATCGCAAAAATATGATCTTTATATTCAAGGTTTCTTAAAACGTGTCAATAAAACAAAAACTCAATTTCGAAAATTTAATCCATAAATGATACTATGTCTACCTATATGTGTAAGAGAAAGTAAATATTTTTAACTGTGCTATTAAATAAAAAGAAAAAATTAATTTCAAATCTTTTCAAGCCAAAAAGATCAATGCCAGCTGTGTTATCTTCTTCAGCAGGCGGGAACACAGCAGTTCAAAAAATTATGTAATCCAAACAGGTTTGAAAGTTATGCCAAGCTATCATACACCGAATTGTCGTTCAAAAAAATTTAAAGCAATAGATTATTTAAGTTTTAAATTTCAACAGCAAAACTATAATTTCTTTGATAAAACACTACTTTGTATTTTTAATATGAATTTTTAAAATTTTAAATTAAACTTTTTTTCTTATATATTAACACTGTTAAAGGTTTTTCTTCTTGTTTTTGTGGTCTATACATTCCACTTTCATTTTCGTTTAACATAATTTATATTTAAATTTATCTTTTTGGATAGAAATGAAGAGCAGCTTTATTTCTGCGCCTTTTTCATACAAATTTAATTTATCATTGTTTACAAATTTAACTTTATATTTACACACACACCCACACACCCACACACACACATATATATATATATATATATATATATACATATGTGTGTGTGTGCATGTGTGTGAAAAACGAATATTAAGCACATTTAAAATTGATCTGTTATTATTATATATCACTCCATCATTATATCATATTATCCTTCTTTATTGCTGAAAAAGTTATTCACAAAATATTCATTTCAAATAGCGATATTAGCACTTATTTCGGATATTTTTCATTAATAACTTTTTTTGTAGATGAATTTTGTTAATTTTTCTGTGGTTAAGTACTTAAATCTCAGTAGTTATAAAAATTTCTTTTTCAAAAATTCTCTTACAAAAAAAGTTAATGAAATGAAATATCTAAAATGTTTAGATAAAAGATGAAGAACTAGTTTTGTTGTTAAGGCTGAGGCTGAGGTGCTGCCACCTTTCTTTCTTTCTTTTTTATTTTTTAGAAAATTTAACAATTTTATTTATAAAATTAAATGCTTAAAATGTTTTCAACTTTGTATTGGTCAGATCTTTAATGAACTCTATATCAGAATTAATACACAAAGGTCACAAATCAGCAAATCAAAATTTCCTTCTTTCCATTTTTCCTCTAGCAGTCCAAATATACGTTTCATGAAGCAAAATTGTAGAAATAGGCTTATTTTGCTTCAAATCGTTGGAACTCAACTTTATTTTCAAGGTCATTTATATTGAAATATGCGATTATTTTGCGGTATAATATTGAAATATCGAATTATTTCACCGCTAATTATTAGTGTTGCTAGTTATTTAAATATTTGTCGTAATACAAAATTAATTCTCCGCAAAACAAAATAATTCAATGTCTTGTAATTCTTTAAGCGCTATTTGGCAAATTACACGCTAATTTTGCAGCTCATCACTGAAAAAATGAAACCATTTTGTTGTTCATATAGCCATATAAAAATTTTTTAAAAGTCTGCTCACATACGTATTTAACCAAATCTGTGAGGCCATCATACATATATATTTACAGAGTTAGGGAAATTTTAGAAATTCTTATCAGTATCAGTCAGTGATTTTTTTTTTTTTTTTAACCAATCAGCAATATATGGTACATAGTCTATAATCTTTGCAGCAAAATGTATGTAAATGTTAGGTGAATTTTATTCTTTTAAATTCCCAAAGCACCGTTTCTTAAAACACAGTCTTCAGTATAGAATAATAATAACTTAAAAAGATAATAAAACCTGAAGTAATTGTCTATTCAAAAACTTTTAATACCGCTGCGTGATAACGTTTTTTCAGATGATAAAGTTTATAAATCAGTCAGTTTTTGACGGTTTCACTATGTTGAATATAAGCAAAGAAACAGACTATTCACTCAGCATGTCCATAAAAGTATTCGCCAGTGGAGATATAATCAAGCATTTACCGACTCCTGTACATACAGTCGGTGGTAAAAGTATCCGTACACTAGCAAAAATTCCTATGTAAAAAAAAAAGTTGAGTTAATACAGTTTTGTTAAATAAATCCTTGTCGAATCATGTTCTTAGTCAGTCTATGAACATGATTTGACAAGGATTTATTTAACAAACCGGTATTAACTCTACTTTTTTATATAGGAATTTTTGCTAGTGTTCGGATACTTTTGTTACCAACTGTACACACACAGTACATATAAATAAATAAATATATATATATAAAACATCGCTTTACTCAAGATAACTGAGACCATATATATATATATATATATATAATTATATTTATGCAGTTTGGAAATTATATCGAGAAAAATGCATA
>CAWVNO010002304.1:0-148392 GCA_963930645.1 Salticus scenicus
AAAACGATAATAATCTAGTTGTTCTCGTTGAGTTAATTGCTGTAACCAGTCACATTCAATAATGTCTTTAAATTTGTAATAGATATTTTCATCATATTTTATACCATGTTTAAATAAGAAGATGTAAAATTTTTGGACGGAATAAGGTACTTTTCGTTTTATAAGCATCACTCTACCATCTTTAGTTTTAACAATTAAACCATACGAAATAGAAAATTTATTACGATGCCGCAGCATTTCCAATTCAACCCTATGCCTACTTGATCCTTAAGAAATGTTTTTTTAAATATATATATACTTAAAAAAAAAAAAAAAAAAAAAAAAAAAAAAGAGAGAGAGAGAGAGAGAGAGAGAGAAAGTTATATGATAATATTTATTTCATTGAATTACATCCATCATACATTTGATTGTACATAGCAGTTAACATTATTTACTTTCTCCCAGCTTACACTTCTTTTTCTTCCAACTTGAATAAAATTTACAATTTGTATTTTGTGGGACCGCCTGTTCTTCTTTAGTTTCGTACAAATCAAATACTTTCTGGGACTCATCATCAATGTTTTCATCGTCGTTGGGTACTAGATTGGCTAAACGATAACAGTTTTCAATGCAATGACGAAAGACTGACCGGAAGATTGACTGTATGATATCCATGAGAGTTTCTTGGGGCTTTGAGAAATAGTAAAGAAACCAATATATTAATTAAAAAAAAAAAAAAAAAAAAATTAAATTCTTATTGGTTTTCTCTTATGACTCGGATATATAAAGTATTTATTCCATGTTACATACTTTCGAAAGTGTAAATCTTCCAAAAATTTCCCAGTCAGGTTACCTGACTCGGCCTGCACCATTTTCCAATCACAGTCTTTTAATTGAGCAAGTTTCTTATCAAACTTAAAGTAGAGTTTTTGACCATTGTTCCCATAGAGAAAACTATCTGTAACATAATTTACAGGTATATATTTTGCATCTACTCGAAGGATAAAATCCTCACGTAATTGTACAGAACGTGCAAGGTTGTATGTTTCCAACTGCCATCGATCGTTTACTTTTTGAGTAGAGAAATACTTTAAATTGTTGATGATGTAATCCGTTACACCTTCTTTGTAGACGAATGATAACATCCATTTGGAAAAAGGAGGCAGTAGTCGATTTATATAAAAGTTATTTCTTTCTTTGTGAAAAAAACACATAGATTCTTTCCTGCAGAGTGCGTAGATTGTTTCGAGAAGTTGGTAAGGATTATCTATTGGATGATATTGTGGATTGTCTTTGTGGAGGAATCTTGATTGAATCACATTTATAACAGATGTTACTAAAATCATATGTCTGTGCCATTGTCTATTCGGGCCACTGTCACACCAACACCAGCAAGGTAGTGTGAAGGCTTCGTTTCCTAAATTTTCCAAAACGTTTTCAAAATTTAAGAAATCACCATATGAGATTTTCACATGGAACCAGCGCATAGTTGTTTCTTTTAGCGCTGTAAATATTCGAATGGATAAAGCACCCATATTAACATTTGTGTCCTTAAACTCTAAACCAATACCTGCAGACCACCATTCATAGTTGGGTAGACAGAGACTTGCAAAATGACTTTGGAAATACGAATCCTCAGAATGTGCACGTCCAAAAAAATTTTTCTCGTTGTTTTCGCGGTAACTAGGCCAGTCGAAAAACTCCTGCAACTCTGCATAATCTGATTCGTTGATGTCAGTACGGCAAAGAGGACAAATCGTGTCATGAAACTCCACTACATTCCAAATGCACCGATCATGAAACGGATGACGACAAGCACTTAAAATAAATTTTTGATATTGGAGAATGGGTTCAAGACACACACTGCAATCCTCCATGACTGTGGGTGAACTGACTGGTCGAAAGCAAAAGACTCCAACCTATTTAAAAAAAAAAAAAAAAAAAAAAAAAAAAAAAAAAAAATTTTTTTTTTTTTTTTTTTTTTTTTTTTTTTTTTAAATTCTTATTTGTTTTCTCTTATGACTCGGATATATAAAGTATTTATTCCATGTTACATATTTTCGAAAGTGTAAATCTTCCAAAAATTTGTCTGTCAGATTACCTGACTCGGCCTGCACCAATTTCCAATCGCACTCTTTTAATTTAGCAAGTTTATTATCAAACTTAAAGTAAAGTTTTTCACCATTGTTCCCATAGAGAAAACTATCTGTAACATAATTTACAGGTATATATTTTTTATCTACTCGAAGAATAAAATCCTCACGTAATTGTACAGAATGTGCAAGGTTGTATGTTTCCAACTGCCATCGATCATTTACTTTTTGAGTAGAGAAATACTTTAAATTGTTGATGATGTAATCCGTTACACCTTCTTTGTAGACGAATGATAACATCCATTTGGAAAAAGGAGGAAGTAGTCGATTTATATAAAAGTTATTTCTTTCTTTGTGAAAAAAACACATAGATTCTTTCCTGCTGAGTGAATAGATTGTTTCGAGAAGTTGGTAAGGATTATCTATTGGATGATATTGTGGATTGTCTTTGTGGAGAAATCTTGATTGAATCACATTTATGACAGATGTTACTAAAATCATATGTCTGTGCCATTGTCTATTCGGGCCACTGTCACACCAACACCAGCAAGGTAGTGTGAAGGTTTCGTTTCCTAAATTTTTCAAAACGTTTTCAAAATTTAAGAAATCATCATATGAGATTTGCACATGGAACCAGCGCGTAGTTGTTTCTTTTAGCGCTGTAAATATTCGAATGCAGAAAGCACTCATATTAACATTTGTGTCCTTAAAGTCTAAACCAATACCTGTAGACCACCATTCATAGTTGGGTCCACAGAGAGTCGCAAAATGACTTTGGAAAGACCAATCCTCAGAATGTGCACGTCCAAAAAATTTTTTCTCGTTGTTTTTGCGGTAACTACGCCAGTCGAAAAACTCCTGCAACTGAGCATAATCTGATTCGTTGATGTCAGTACGGCAAAGAGGACAAATCATGTCATGAAACTCCACTACATTCCAAATGCACCGATCATGAAACGGATGACGACAAGCACTTAAAATAAATCTTTGATATTGGAGAATGGGTTCAAGACACACACTGCAATCGTCCATGACTGTGGGTGAACTGACTGGTCGAAAGCAAAAGACCCCAACCCAATTAAAAAAAAAAAAAAAAAAAAAAAAAAAAATTTTTTTTTTTTTTTTTTTTTTTCGACCAGTCAGTTCCAGAGGGCTCATTAAAACTTTTTCTTACATCATCTAGCAAACATTACAAAATTTTTTTGTCTTACCAATCTCGAATGTGGCATTTATTTTTCATGTCTGAAGTAAGTCTAATTATTGATTCATCTTCTGAGTCCTCCTCCTCCTCCTCTTCTTCTTCCGATTCCTCCACCATAACTCTTTTTCGACCCCTTTCCTTTGTCAAGTGGTCATTCATGGTAAATGTATATTTAAGACCCGGTATGACCAGCATCACGATGCGTCGTCCTGTTGTGTGCCAATGTAATAATTCGCCATGCATAAATCGCCTCCAAAGAAATGTATTTAAAATCATGTCGGTGGCATGGGTCGGGTTGGGCAAGTGCCAATAAGCCATATTCATCAACGTACATAATGTTTTCTTTTGACTCACAAAGAGTTGTTCGAAATTCACCCCTTGGCAATCCTCGACGTCCATCACCCAGTTGGAAGCCTCCGACGCGGCGACATCGGCCCTTCCGTAGGTATATTGGACATATTCCCCCCCTCTGTCTGGATATTTTTTCAAATATTTCACCGAAGGACAGTTGGACGATTTGTAGTCCTCGATATTTCTCAGCTTCCGGTAAATGGCATATTTTTTGGGATCTCGGCATCGATAATTCGCTTCCAAGAGTATCCTGACCCATTCGACCCATCCGTCACTGTCGGATCGGTAAAAGAGAGCTTTCCACACGCAATCGAGTACCTCTTTCAACATCCATTGAACCAATCCGTTTATTTTTTTCGCGAAGCCGACCATCACATAGTGGTCACCCGCCTCGTACGCATATCGTTTTTTGGACAGGACCACGAGTCGTTTCATCCGTTGCTCAAATTTCAGTTCGACGTGAGGCAGGTGGAGAAAGGCGTTCACCTCGTCACAGTGATCCACCGGCCATTTGTGAACCATCAGGCTGTCGGTGTCCGCATAGCAAATCTGGTACCCTTTGCTTTTTAAATAGTGATAGGAACCTAGCAACTGGTATCTCGCTAACGTCACAATGGTGATGGCCAACGGGAGATAGGCGAGGCACGAATCCTTGTTGCCCATGATGCCGTACAGAGAATTGATTAAAATTTTGATGGCGAGCTGTACATTGTAATGATAGATATCTTTGGTTTTTTGGTACGCCTGCTGGTGATGTTTCCGCAACTGGATAAAGTGGGTGACGAGGGTCGGCAGAAAGGCTTTGGTATGGGGGTTGATCACAATCACGTACGGATCATTGGATTGGGGATCCGGATAGGCGAAGTGGTCCAAAGGCCTTGTGCGAGACCTGTTGAAATCCAGGTGAGAATGCTCTCGATGGGGAATGGCCAGCAAAGCGTTGCGTTGAGGCAGAACCTCCCAATCTTCTCGTCTCATGATGGTGCAGGTGCCATAACACAAATTGCTACTCACCAAACAGCTCGGATACATACTACTGAAATCCATGACCACCACATCATTGTACACTTGTTCCGGTCGACAATAGTTTAAGGCCCCCTGATACTTTCCCTGTTTATTGAGGAGATGGTGATATTTCATCAAATCGACTTTGAAAAAATGATCGTTCAAAAAGAACCCCAATTTCGTACCGTACGATTTTAAAAGTTCGGCCAAATATTTCGAATTACCCACATGCAAAGCCTGTACCATATTTAAAGTGGTGAAATTGGCCCGGGACGCTAAGAAGGATAAGACCTCCTCTTTGATCAGCAGACGGTAGACCAATTCCGAATCTCTCAAACAATAGTCTAAATAAGTGATAAAACTTCCAAATTGCGATACGTCATCAATTTTGGCAGGTTGCAACATTTGAAAAGCGGGTTCGGCGAGATTCGTTTCAAACAACCACCGCGGTATAGGTCCATAGGTATACCAACTCCGGATACCAATGGATTTCACGGGGACTTTGGTCATGTCTTCCAACTTGTGACGCGCCACGTCGTCCAGTGTATAGCTCGGCAAATTATAGTCCGAAAAAATTTGGAAATAGGGATAGAGGTCTAGAGTAATTTTGCGATCATAATACACCACGATATCCGATCCCACATAGTTGGAGGAGTAAGTCAAAGCTAAGGAACCGAATCCTAAGAAGGTGAGTCGCGCTAACAGAAAGGGAAGATCGTAAAAGTTGATGTTGTAACCGGTCAAAATATGAACGTCTTTCAAGAGCTCGTGAAATTTCAATAACATTTCCCCTTCTGTTTTATAGCCATATTCATAGTCTTTCAAAGGTTGTTGAATGCCTTCGGGCAAAACATATAAGATCCATTTTTGAGTCCCGTAGCGTCGATTCCATTTGTAAAGACTCACCATCACCGTTCGGTCCGTAGGAAGATACCCTCGGGGCAAGGCATCCTCGACAAGAGGCACCGTTTCCAAATCAAAGGCTCCAATGGTCCAATCGGGTGGGTCGGTGCGCTCGGGCACCATGTGCAAGCAATCCAGTAAACTGTGAGAATCATTGTTGAGCTCGTACCACATGTAATAAAAAAAGAAGGTATTGTGTCGACTACAGAGGTCAATGTAGAGGCGCGTCAGCCACTCTTCCGGTTCGTAATAGCTAATTTTATATTTTTGGAAAAACCTACCAATGTTTTCGTGGGAAGCAGTCGTATAGACTTTATAAAAAGGTTTTCGACTATACTCTAATTTTCCCTTGGCCAACCTTTCGTCGAAATAGGGTAGTACTTTTTGGGTCTCCTCGGAAAGTTTGCGATAGACGACATTGTGACCTGGAAAAAAAATTTTTATATTTTGAACCACCTTATCAATGTCACTCGTACAGACTCCAATCCATTGCTCGTAATATTTTTCTATAATATGATGCTCCCCTTGCTCATTGAGAAATATCACGCGGATCAAATTAATACTTCTCTGTCTCTGAACACACTCCCAGTGGGTGGAAAAGTACATCATTGTGAGGAAAAATAATGTATCAATTTATTTAATAAAAAAAAAAAAAAAAAAAATTTTTTTTTTTTTTTTTTTTTTTTTTTTTTTTTTAAGCCACACTCACTTAAAAAAAAAAAAAAAAAAAAAAAATTTTTTTTTTTTTTTTTTTTTTTTTTTTTTTTTTTTTTAAGTGAGTGTGGCTTTAAAAAAAAAAAAAAAAAAAAAAAAAAAAAATTTTTTTTTTTTTTTTTTTTTTTTTTTTTTTTTTTCAATTTAACGATTTACTTTTCGTACTATTTTTAAACAATTTTTGCACTGTTTAAAACAGTTGGGCATTTCATCAATGGCTCTATCTTGTTTCAAATACACGATATAATCTGGATTTTTACAACAATTTTGTTCCCGTGTTTGTTGGAACCACTGTTGACATTGCTCTTGTGTAAACACTTCCCTCATCTTGAATAAACCAAAGAATGACCTCAGTCTTTCTATCCGGATTACTCCTGCTCTACTTTTGGTATTTTTACACGTCCACACCCGTACCCAAACCGGCGAGTGGAACCCCTTCTCCAGTTAAACCCTACGCTTTCACTTTCAATTCCCAAGGACCCCACCATTTTCAATTTTTAGTGAATTCGAAAGTGGCTTGGGAACACGCGATTCCCCAAGACTCTTACGTTTATGACTCGGGGAAAATTCAGAAAAAAGACGCCTGTTACGGCATCCAATTTGGGAGGTCGGTGGTCACTAAAGGTGAAACCCTTTACAACTACTTAAAAGAAAAACCAGAAATGAAGGATGTGTTGAAATTTCAGGAAACGAGTCCTTATATGGTTCAAACGGGGGACCTCTTTTACTTCACCTGCAACAACAATGAGATACGAGACTTAAAAATGTGTCCGTCAGGACACGTTTTTCTCCAAGGAAGGTGTCGACCTATCAATGCCTGTACAGGAAAACCCAATAACACGAAACTACGCCACGCGGTCATTACCAAATACATCGTGTGTAAAAATCAAAAAGAGATTGTCAAAAATTGTCCCTTTCAAAACTTTTTTTATCACGATCGTTGTATGAATACAAAAGATTTAAATTATTATTGCAAATTTTATGCCGATACACCGTTCCTCCTCAATAGTGAAACGCGCGTGGAGTGCGTGGCCGGGAAACCCACTTACAGGACGTGTGCGCCGGGCACTCAATTTTTTGACAAGGATTACTGCGAACCCAATAGTTGCGTGGGGCAACCGGACGGCACTCTATTGCCCCTCCCTCGGCAGGACCTCGAACCCTTTCACTTTATACCCGGTTTCATGACGTGTCGCGGAGGCAAAATTGATCAAAAAACGGTCTGCCCCCAATCCTGGGACTACATGTTGACGCGGGGGGATAATCTGACCCACTTACCCATGGTGTTCGACGGGCAACAATGCTCCATTCCAACGTTTTGCGACAATGTCTTCTCGGACGATCCGGACGTCATGGTCCCTCTTCACGAGTTTACCAAGTCGGTTCAAAACTGGAACCTCTCCGAACGGTACGACCGAGCGGCGGGTTACGTGTGCGAGGGGGGGAAGCGAAAACGACGCCTGTTGGACCCCCACTTGCGGATAGGGAAACGATTCAAACCCGAACCGGCGTGCTCGGGTTCGGAAAAATGGCCCCTCTTCGAAGATCCGAGTCGCTATTACGACTGCGCCCTTCAGAGTGTCGCCTCTTGCCTCCCCACGGAATACTTTAACGGGTTGAAGTGTGCCCCCCGACCCGACAAGGCTTTCTCTTTCCACCAAATACCCCTGTTTGAATTTGATTCGTTGAACAGGGAGTCTTGGATCATTCCTTGGGACTATGATACGAGTCGACCCGAGATGATCTGCGAAGATCCCGAGTCGATTTATATCAAATCGTATAATATGTGTTCGCATCCCGACTGTGTCTCCATGGCATTTCTATACCTCATTCCTGATTTGTCTCTGTTATTACCGCAACAAGCCAAATGTAAATTCTACAGAGATGAATATAAACTGAAAAAAGAACCGGTCACCTTCGAATACAGTTTTTGGAACCAAAAGTTGTTTGACGAGGGAGTGGAGAGGGAAGAGGTGTGTACGCCCGGTCAATCTCTTCAGACGGGCAATTTTATTTGGGATCAAACGGTGTTTGCCACCTGTGACCTCAAACACCCATTTATTTTTTGTCCCTCGTCCCACAACTTGGGAATTATTCCGGTCCCGTCTCACGGCTATGCTTGCAAAGCACCTGACGAAATTACCGTCTATCATGACAGTGTAGACTGGACTCCGTTTACCACCAATGAAGTGCAGCGCATTCGACCCTATGTATGGGACGGTACGAAACAATATATTCGGAGAACGAAGAAGGACAAAGACGAAGAATTACCCGAAGAAGGCGTGGAAATTAAAAGAAATGAAAGGTTAACGCTGCTGATCTATCGACCGGTTTGGTTAGATTTGCGTTACAGGGTGACCTATCCACCCAACATCGCCTTCGAATACGATAACGCCCATCAACTTCACATAAAAACTTATTCTGAAGAGATGAGCTTCCTGATGAGGACAGCGGGCGCAACGAAGAGAGGTTTAACCTTTCCCCAATACAAAGCTATTCCCTATGTGGAATCGTTTGTAGATCACCACCTCTTGTATGGTTCATAGAAGAAAGGAATGGAGCGTTCTTTAGCCCACGGAGTATTATTTTATACGTCTTTGTATGCCAACGTTGTCTTATTAACCATTGGTATATCGACGGGTCGTTTAATATTTGTTTTATTGATACTCTTAACCATGGGTTTAACAGCTTACATGATGTATGTCATTTCTCATAATGAAGAACATTTGAAAAATGTGGGTGAGTGGGCCGAAACAATGTTCTCTACTTATTTGGACAAACTAAAGCAATTGTTTTAATCAACTCTTGCACCACACATTCCAAAGGTTGATTGGCATCCACTATATGAACGTTCGATCGACTCCTCACGGCAGCATATCGTTCATGCAATAACTGTAAATAGGCTAAGGATATCTTGGAATCAGTGGGGGATCGTTTATGGATTCTTTGGAAAGCGAGAATAGGATCAATTTCCAAATAAATGAAATAATCCACATCGTAGGCTAATTTTTCATGGATAGGGTCGTACAATTGCAATTCATCTTTTGTTAAAAGCAGAGGCACAAATATATTTCGAGATGTCCAAGGACATCGTTCCACGAGGACTAAATCATTTGGAAAATGTTGTCGTTGTTTAAATTGAGAAATTAATACTTGTAGTTGAAAAGGTAACGCGTACAGTTTTTCATTTCCGTATAACATAGGTAGTAAATACCATTCTGAAAGAGGTTCGGGAAAACAATGGTAATCTTTTGCCAACTTTTCCATCAATGTGGATTTCCCAGCCCCAATAAGGCCATCTATACAAATAATAAACATGCTCAAGAAGTATACTTGAGTTAACTTTTAATTAAAAAAAAAAAAAAAAAAAAAAAAAAAAATTTTTTTTTTTTTTTTTTTTTTTTTTTTTTTTCAACACACTCTTTTGTCAGGGCTTGAAAGCAGATGCCCGAATAAATTTTTGAAATTGGAAAAAAAAATTTTTTGAATGCTTTGTCCTGATTGGTCAATCTTGAAAGCTTCGGCGAGTGTCCGAACAAAATTTTTTTGGGGGAAAATTTTTTTTTTGAATGCTTTGTCCTGATTGGTCAATTTTGGAAGCTTCGGCGAGTGTCCGAACAAAATTTTTTTTTGGGGAAAAAATTTTTTTTGAATGCTTTGTCCTGATTGGTCAATCTTGGAAGCTTCGGCGAGTGTCCGAACAAAATTTTTTTTTGGGGGAAAAATTTTTTTTGAATGCTTTGTCCTGATTGGTCAATCTTGGAAGCTTCGGCGAGTGTCCGAACAAAATTTTTTTTTGGGGGAAAAATTTTTTTTGAATGCTTTGTCCTGATTGGTCAATCTTGGAAGCTTCGGCGAGTGTCCGAACAAAATTTTTTTTGGGGGAAAATTTTTTTTTTGAATGCTTTGTCCTGATTGGTCAATCTTGGAAGCTTCGGCGAGTGTCCGAACAAAATTTTTTTTGGGGGAAAATTTTTTTTTTGAATGCTTTGTCCTGATTGGTCAATCTTGAAAGCTTCGGCGAGTCGGTGAAAGATTTTTTCTTTTGCTCTCTCTCTCTCTGTCTCTCTCTCTCTATCTATGTATCTATCTATCTATCTATCTATCTATATATATATATATATATATATATATATATATATATATATAATATATATATATATATATATATATATATATATATATATATATATATATATATATATATATATATATATATATATATATATATATAATATATATATATATATATATATATATATATATATGATAGATAGATAGATAGATAGAGAGAGAGAGAGAACAAAAGAAAAAAATATATATATATATATATTATAATATATATATATATATATATATATATATATATATATATATATATATATATATATATATATATATATATAATATATATATATATATATATATATATATATATATATATATATGATAGATAGATAGATAGATAGAGAGAGAGAGAGAACAAAAGAAAAAATCTTTCACCGACTTGCCGAAGCTTTCAAGATTGACCAATCAGGACAAAGCATTCAAAAAAAATTTTTTTTCCCCCAAAAAAAAATTTTGTTCGGACACTCGCCGAAGCTTTCAAGATTGACCAATCAGGACAAAGCATTCAAAAAAAATTTTTTCCCCCCAAAAAAAAAATTTTGTTCGGACACTCGCCGAAGCTTTCAAGATTGACCAATCAGGACAAAGCATTCAAAAAAAAATTTTTTCCCCCCCAAAAAAAAAATTTGTTCGGACACTCGCCGAAGCTTTCAAGATTGACCAATCAGGACAAAGCATTCAAAAAAATTTTTTATTTCCAATTTCAAAAAATTATTCAGGCAAAAGAACCGACTCGCCGAAGCTTTCAAGGCCTCCCAAAAGAGTGTGTTGGGAGCTGTAATTTAAAAAAAAAAAAAAAAAAAAAAAAAAAATTTTTTTTTTTTTTTTTTTTTTTTTTTTTTTTTTTTTTTAATGCTTCCGGTAATTTATTTTTATTTTACTCAGACAATGGATTCCGTCAAGAAAACAGTTCATTTCTCTTCGACCACTTATTTTTATTTCAAACCAGAGAAAGTAATTCAAGAAATTGATCGAGAGACAGCTGAGCGAAACAGAATGGAACAGTTAGTTTTACAACGCAAACCTGATACAGAGCTGGAGCAAGTCAAAAATATAATTCAATCGTGGAGAAACCACGCAATTGTTATTGTGTTTGGAAATCTCGGTCGACAACCCTACCTCTTAAACTATTACTTAGATTTATGTTTCGGTGCTGAAGAAACAATCACTTTCCAATGCCGATGGCCTTCTCCTTATCCAACTGTGAAAATGGAAGATTCCGATTTTTTAATTTACATAGAACCGTATTTTGGATACACTGTCTATAAACCCGATTCAACCCGACATTTGGTGATTCTGACAAGCCATTTGAGTCTCAACTATGGTAGAGACACTCCCATCTATTATTTACATTTAGCCAGTGATAAACAGCCACTGCTCCCGAATCCCCATCTTTGCAACTATAAAGTGTTTAAACCTCCTGTTTTTCACGAGAAGATGTATGACCTACCGAAACAGGTCTTGTTAGATGTTACGCAGGCGCAACATGCTCACGAAGCGTACTTGAGAATTTTGACCGGCCGAGAACTGGTGGGTAAACGACCTTTCAAAATACACATGAATCCTGAGGATCGAGAAAATTTAAAACCACATTTAGAGCGTACGGAACGTCGGATTCAAGGGGATGAATCTTGGATGATCCCTATTTACTGTAAAGGATTCGATTAATTCGGACAACCGAAGGGTGGATGATTGCTTTTACAATCGGTCAAATACTTTTCAAACCACCGAGCAAAATGTCCGTGAGCTAACCGCGACACGGTCGACTCATTTAAAAAGATGCCCGTACCCAACGGAACGGTATGTTGTTCCTCTTTCGGTACCAACCGTTGCAAAGCGACATGGGGTAACTCATCTCCCAAACAAAAGAAAACACCATTTCCGAAAAAATAAAAATGTTTGTTTTCATCTTCATAGACTATTAACTCACAGACTTTGGCCTCGGCAGCAAAAAAATTGGGGTCCACGACCGAGTGAATCCACTTGTGATGAGTCATCGATTCTTTTTTTTTTTTTTTTTTTTTTTTTTTTTTTTTTTAAATATAAAGTTTATGGAAGCCATCGAAAAAATTTTAGATACGGACGATCAGAACTTGGGTTCTTTTGGGTCTCTGGAAAAAGGCATCGGCTACACGACCCTTTTATGTATGACTTTACCCATCCTCTTTCTACCCGTTTTCCATGTGGTGGTCGGCAAAAGTATTTTTAAACTGTTAATCCTACTCTTGCTCTTTGTAACTTTTCTGGCTTTGATCATTCGATTTCGATTTTCTTGGATCATCTGGCTCCATCATCACTTGGAGCGAATCTATCATGCAAGAATACGAGTTTAGATTGGTGGTGAAAAGTGCCTCCCCCTTTCTCCCCTGGATGCAATCGCTCGATCGTCCCATCGAAAGCGAGGTCGTCCTCTACTTTCAACCCCACTTTCGATATCGGAACGGACACTTGGAAACCAAACACATCAAAAGGGTCTACGCCGTCTATCACGACGGATTCTGGTTCAAGTGGGTGCATTCCGTGGAAACACCGTATCGAGCCTGGAGTCGGCTCACCAGTCTCCTCTTTCTCCACGCCGTCGGCAATTTTCAAGACCCGTTGACCGTGGAAAACCGACACGTGATTCAGTTGGACGCTCAGGCGAAACTCTACACGTTTCGACACTCGGTGCACGAGTACCGGTTGGTGTTTGAATGGGAACCGACGACGACCGGACGACTGGACCGTTACCGAAACATCTACCAACAGCTGAGAGAGTATGAGGCTCCGTCCTACCAGCTCAATGAAGCGTTATTCCGTAAACCGGTCACCAGTGTCCCAAGCATTCCGGAAGGCAGGCAGTACTTGTACGCTCACAAGTTGGACGGAACCTTTGGCCTCGTGTACAGTTACCGAGACAAAATCAAAGAGAAATGGGAAGATTACGAACGCGTGGTGAGGAGAGGCGTGAGTCTGGGAGATGGCCTCGTGTTTGCCGCCGAACGGATGGAAGACGGCCGAGTGTATTTGTTAGACGTGTATCATGTTCGAGGCCACGACACCGCGAAATGGTCGAGGAAAACAATCTTGACCCAATTTTTACCCCAATTACAGTTGGTGGAGGGCTATGCGGTTCAGACCTATGAGCGTTCGAAAAATCTGGTGCCTACCTCCTTGAAAACGGACGGCATCATCATACACGACGTCCAACAAGATGTCGTGTTGAAATACAAATTTGAAAATTCGATCGATTTGGTCTATTCGAAAGGATATTTTCAGTTACCCAACGGGCGAATCAAGACCGATCTGAACGGATTGGAAGAAGGGGCCGTCTATGAAATTTCAACCAAGGACGGGAGTGTGCTGCGGAAGAGAAAGGATCGTTTCAAAGGAAACACAGCGGCCCAATTGGCCACTCTGTTGGAACAGGGATGGCATGGACCACCCATTGAACCTCTACCCTAAAAAAAAAAAAAAAAAAAAAAAAAAAAAAAAGAGTGGGTGTGGCTTAAAAAAAAAAAAAAAAAAAAAAAAAAAAGAGTGGGTGTGGCTTAAAAAAAAAAAAAAAAAAAAAAAAATTTTTTTTTTTTTTTTTTTTTTTTTTTTTTAGAGTGAGTGCGGATATAACTTCCAACTCTATCATTTGGAGAGATTCATTCTAGAACGACGATGGTGCATTTTACCATTCATCTCCTTTTCAAAAATAAAAGGATTCCAAGCTGTATGAGTTTCACTTCAACAGAACCACCTTTTGAAACTCTTAAAGTGGATTGCTCGAAATGTTGTTTAAATGAATTCAAAAAAATAGTTGAACAATATTTTTGTGAAAATTGTACATTGGTGGCCGTTGATATACCAACATATGTTTTTTTGGAAAATTTTCACAATTCTGTTATTCTCCTAGATTTTGTATATAAGGGAGAAGATGTAACGTCAGTTGCAGCACATGTATTCAATACAAGATTTATACCTTGGCAGTCATCTAAAGATGAGAATGTTGCTGCGGCACGTGATTTTTGTGTAAATTTAATTCCTGATGAAGATGAAGAATTACCATTATGTAAACGTTTTGTATTGATAGAGACAATATCCATTTCCAGTGATGAATATTTGGAATTAATACGTGGTGGAACAAAAAGGAATTATAATGATGTAATAATTTAAAAAAAAAAAAAAAAAAAAAATTTTTTTTTTTTTTTTTTTTTTTTTTTTTTTTTTTCAACTATATATAGCTTCCAACTCTATCATTTGGGTGGGAGATGCTTCTCGATTTCATTCTACATGCTTTGGATGATGGGAGATATGGCTATCTCTTACAGTGGGTGGATAAAGAATCAGGAACCTTTAGAATTCGTTGGAAACACAAACGATCTGGTTATTGGGATACCAATGACACTATCATATTTCAAGACTGGGATCGAATGAAAGGACGCTATAAACCGGAAGAAAAAAACTATTTTACAACGGCTAAACTACGGTTTAAAGCTGCTTTAAGGAAAAGGTTCCAAGAGTTACCCTCCACCCTTTCAGATGAAAGATTATTTCGACATGTACCCAGAAGACCTAAAGTGGAAATGCAAGTCGCCAAAATATTAACTTCATTCCATGTACAAGATGTTAATAAATAATTGTTTTTATTGATTGAAGTGTTATTCAATTATAAAAATGTAAATACAACATGATAAAAAATAATACATTACTCCATACATGAATGTAGGAATGAAAAACGATGGCGAGGCTGATCCACACAAAGAACAAAATATATTTGTATCCCGACCATAGCTTTTTCTCCTCTTTCCACACAAACTGAACGGTCGGCTCTGGTAGGGGAGGAGGTTCCTCTGCCGGGTCTAAAGCCGCCAAATATTCCTCTACTTTTTCCACCATATACAGTAATATTTGAGTGGTGTCGGCCGATAAAATTTGATGTTCCCATATCAGTTCCGGGGTGAGTTCCGGACGCACCGAACTCTCTTTGAAATACTGGAGATCCAGTTCCTCATCCAATTTCTCGAGGGTTTTTTTATGAATCACTTTGTTGAAATCGTAAGGATCCAACATATCCAAAATGCCCGCCACTATATCATAGAGGGCCAGTACTCCCGTCGTCACACTCACCGATTTCCCCAATGATTTCAACGCCAAGCGACCACTTTGTTGGAGACTTTGACGGACCGAGTGTTTCAACACGTTTCGCACGGCCAGGTTGTCGAGAGACCTGTTTAAAAGATCCGGGGCTACTTTACTCAGCGTTCTTTCCACTCCCCATTCCGCCACATCTCTCCCGAAATCTTTGGCCAAGTCCAACACCAATTCCTCTCGGACTTTCTTATCCATCTCCCCCTCCTCCAAGGAGCGTCGGTTTCTCTTTTTGGGAACCGGGTACTGACTGTAAGCCGGCAAGGGAGGAGGTTGTTTTTGCCACGGTTTCTGGCCACTCGTCTTGATCGATCGAATGGTTGTGATGCCCAACAACCATTCGCCGAACGATTGGCCCCCGGACGGGACGCAATCGCCGTCCACCAGATCGAGTCCGTAGGCTTCGCAATAGCGCTGGTTCAATTTCAATCGACCCTCTTCCACATCGAGTCCTCCGTGGAACACGTGCCGGGAAGCGCGTTCAAAGAGTTTTTCAGGCATCCCTGCCAACGCTTTCTTGAGGGGGTTGGAGACGAGACAGCGACCCTGCTCCCAATCCGTATCGATTTCGTGGTCTTCGCAAGACTTTTGGCAAGCCAGTTGAAATTTTTGTCCGATGAGGACCCATTGGGGGTTGCTTCGACAGATTTCCCAGTTTTTTTGGAACGGATAGCAGGCAAACCTTTGACAGCCCGTTTCGTGAAACCCACTCCGCGTCACGACGAGGCAGTGAGCAGCGAGAGAGGGAGGCACGTAATAGTCTTCCCGCGTGGCCGGGCGCGTTTCCCAAAAAGCATGTTCGAAATAGTGAGGATAGAGTTTTTGGTACTCCTCGAACACGTACAGTTTGGTGAGTTCAGTGGCGTATCTCAACGCGTGCTCCATTCTGATCTTGGTTGTAGGAGCACGCTGTTGAGGGTGGGTCCTTGGTCGTAGGAGGAGAACACCTTCGGAGCCATCAGGAAGACCGGATCGTCGACGAGGGTGTAGCGCACGCAACACGCACCGTGCCGGGTTTTGAGGAACCAACAGTCGGTCTGGAGCTCCCTCCTGTAAGATCCCGGACCCAGTTGGTGTTGAAAGGTCCGGAGTCGATGGCGACACAGCCAAGCGACCACGACACACGTCTCTTCGTAGGTGCAGTCGGCAGGCAGAGCGTACACGGGAAACCCGACCACCAGATGATGGTCCTGCGTGGCGAGAATGGATCGGTGTCGAAGGGCGAGATGATCCGGGGTCGAACAGGCGCAGGTGTCGGTGCGATCAAAGAGGGCGTCGGCGGGGGAAGGAGACGGGGCGAACGCAACGAGCCCCAACTCGGCAGCCGTATCGAGAAAGTCTCTGGGCACGCTTTCGGGCACGTAGAGCGTGACGGGAACCATGGATAAAATTATAGAGAGGGAAGCGTTGCGTGATGAAGGAGCCTCGAAAACACCAAGGTTCGAGAGGGGGGAACAGTTTGAAGGAGACCGAACCCTGCAGTCGAAAATAAGTCGCAATGTAATAAATGAGAAGGGTACGGTTCCAAAGCAAAGCTGGATTCCGAACTTGAATACGAAAGGTAAACATGATGGAAAGAGAACTACCCTCATCCATTTATAAAAAAAAAAAAAAAAAAAAAATTTTTTTTTTTTTTTTTTTTTTTTTTTTTTTTTTAAATAATAATATATAAATAACATCACAACATAATTTTAAAATCATGATAATTTTTATTTCTTTCAAAAAATGACAAAAGAGGTTTTTAAAGTTCTACAGCCAAGATCCGTTCCATTTGACTCATGCGATTCAAGGCCATGGTAACGAGATACAAATCTCGATGCCCATCCAAGCTGACGACCATATTCGAACCTTCTGAATACATATAATGAAGGGGTCTGGCAAATCCCAAACTGATAGGAAATTGTTTAGTGCGCACAGACGGACACATTCTGACTTCGGCACCCGTTTCAGGATTTTTACACACAGCTTCATTTCTTTCGACATCGTAGTAAAGAAAAATTAAACGAGTGCCACAAATCGTCTCACAAAAGTTTGTAGTGACAACTACAATACAATTCGGCTTCAGAACCAGATTTTTAGCCAACCGGATTTCAGGGCCATCTATTTTATGTTTTAGGTAGAATTCGTTGAAACGTTTCATAGTCGCTGTTTTCAAGGCCACAGCTCCGTCCGCTTGCATTAAAAGAGTCTCGTCAATACGTTCCACTATCGGAATTTTTTTATCTTGTAAAAAGTCTATGAGAGAGGATTTCAAGATTCTTTGAATGTCTTGTCGATCCATTCTGTGCAATTTACAATATGTGAACGGAACTCATACTTAAAAAAAAAAAAAAAAAAAAAAAAAAAAAAAAAAAAATTTTTTTTTTTTTTTTTTTTTTTTTTTTTTTTTTTTTTTTTTTAAATGAAATATAATTCTTCCTTTTCAACATTATCTTTGTCTATCATACAATAATTGACCTGTTTTATAGGTGCCCAAGTTAGTTCAGAAAGAGAGTCAATAATTTGTTTTTTGGGGCAGTTGTAACAGCCTCCCTCAATACATTCCACAATTAATGATAGATTGGGTATGAAGTTTGGTTTAACTTGATAATGGGGTCGTTCGGGAAACCCTACATCATGTAAAATACATGGTTTAAATTTATTGAATTTGTATGCTTTACCACGCCAATAGAGCCTTTCAGATAACCAATCCACCGCAATGTAAGTAAATTGGAATTTATAGAAGTCAATACTATGTAAATATCTTATCGGCAAATATTTCGAAAAAACATTTTTCAGCAGGCAATTCATTTTTTTCCATGTTATTTCTTTCCTTTTTCTTCTAGATATACATTTTTCATCTTTAGGATTTTCCTGTCCCAATGGCATACGTTCAATACCGTCATAATCAAAATAACGTATGGATAGAGTCTTGTGACACACGTTTGCCCATGCGTAACAAGGAAAACCATAAGGGTCCAGATACCAACCTTCTTTCAAAGTATGCATCAGTGTCAGAAAATCTTTATCACAAGCTTGCCACGTATATGGATCCCACAGCAAGTTATCCAATTCGGGTATTTTAGACAACTTGTCCACTTTATCAGTACAAGAAATGTTTTTAAAGATTCTTATTAAAATTTCATACGGCAAGTCTAAGAGTGGAAAAGAGTCACCCATCTCTATCGCATTACTAGCTATTGTAAATCACTATTCCCTTTAACCTTATTAAAAAAAAAAAAAAAAAAAAAAAAAAATTTTTTTTTTTTTTTTTTTTTTTTTTTTTTTTTTTTTCATCTTATAAAGATTTTTTATCACATCTTATAAAGATTTTCTTTATATCAAGTTTCTCACGATGAATACCTCTACATCACCTTATTTTGCTCCCAGAAACAATATTGAGGAGAGCATGCAGTTGTTGCGACTGGACAAAAGACCGTTGTTTGAATTTCTTTCGAGGAGAGTTCATCCAATGATACATCAGTCTGGGCAAATTATGTCTGGGTTGGGCGCAAATTATGTCATGGAAACTAGTAAGATGATTATGGATGGCAGTCGCCGAGAAATGGTTGTTGGCCGATTCATAAATGATAAAGGCCACGTGATGCAAAAAAGTGAAAACCTCAATACAGGAGAAAAAGATGAGACTCACCAATACATGAATTTGGATACTGAAAATGATGTAGAAATGTTTGACTTGACATGGAAAAATCTGACCTCTGCTGTACGATTCTTTTTTTTTTTTTTTTTTTTTTTTTTTTTTTTTTTCACGGCTTTAAGAGGGCTTGTACGACAGCCTCTTGGATCATTTCACCATGATGGAGACTTTGAACAGATCTCTCACTATTATTCAGTTCCGAGTCAAAGTTTTATATTTTGAAACGTTGTCTCGTCGTTTCAATAGCCGACTCCGATTTCTTTTAAATAAAAAGGGTGTCTTTCATTTAAACAACTGTTTACATTCTCAAAACGACGGTAGTTTTGAGGTTCCTGTAACCTGTTCCTGTTGTGAAATCCTGGATGCTCCGGAAAAGTTTCTAATGAACGAAATGCTTTCAAAAACTTGTAACCCATTGTATCCGGATGACGAAGAAGAGGGCCCTATTCGAAATGGATTTGAATTAGAGGCTTACCCCATGGAAAACCAACGCAATTTTTACCGTCGTTGTGTTCAAGACCGAGACAATGTGTTCAAGTGGTATGAGGCCTACCGAAAGATGCTCAATGTCCTTCAATTCCAGATCTATATTCGACAACAGGGGAAGGAGAAGGAGATTGACGTTATTTACCATCCTGCTTCGAAAGAGTGGCATTTGACAGATTGTGTCCGATGCGTTCGTCCCGACGAAGGTCCCCATACGTGCTTTTGTCAAAGGGCTCTGCTGACTCCTAGCAAGTACCTCAAGGAAGAGTATCATTTCGTAGAAAAAGATTTACCTGAAATACGTCCCATCCATTATGTAAATAAAGATGAATAAAATCTATAGTGTCCAACATTTGTTGTCTCATTTAAAAAATGCTCAAACGAAACTCAAATTTTTTCAGGACTTGCAGAATCGGAATGCTCTCGATGCTGCCGTCGGTTTACTTTATGTTCGAGGTGTTTTCCAAATTGTCTATATTTACTAAAGCATGTTCGTTCTCTTTCTGTTACTCTTAACATTGTATATCGGT
Organism: Salticus scenicus; assembly: GCA_963930645.1. NCBI lineage: Eukaryota > Metazoa > Arthropoda > Arachnida > Araneae > Salticidae > Salticus > Salticus scenicus. The sequence continues at coordinate 20,146 of CAWVNO010002304.1, forward strand.
TTAATTTTTTTATACACCACTCGCCAAGTCGAGGCGACTGAAATTACGCCTTGGCCTCTTTTAACGAAACACCCTCCAGACCTGGAGGAAAAGAGTCAGTGTCAAACCGATGCAGACTGCCCCTCCCCTTCCCACGTCTGTCTCTCCCACACCTGCATCCCGAAACTCTTGAGGGGTAACCAGTGCAACCCGGACACGGGACAGTGGATCTCCTACCAGTACCGGGGGGCCACCTTCGCCATTTGCGTGTGTCGGAAGCCCCATCTCATCTCTCAAAAGGTATTTGGGGGAGACTGCGACACTAATGTGGGTTGTGGGGTGCACGGCCGCTACCTTCCGAGTCGAAACGTGTGCGAATGTGATCCGGGATACCGAGCCGTCGGTTTCACGTGTCAAAAATTACCCATTCTCGAAACGATGAACCTCTCGCCTTGCGCGGACGATGAGATCGAGGTGTCGCACCTTCAACCCGAGGACGGATTTCATCCGGATTACGTGAAACGCCTCGCCTCGGTCAAATGTGTGAAGCGGCCTTGTAGCTTTGACGCATTGACGGGGCAACCTTTAAAACGGGCCAAGTACGAACCCCACTGGGGTTGCGTCTGTGATCCCCGATTCGGACTGTTCGGCGTCACCCTCCACCCCCAGTATTTGAGCACGGAAGGCTTCGACGCCTGCGTGAGCATCTTCACCCAAGAAGCCCGATTCCCGATGGAGGTGAAGTGGGTCACCTATTTCTACTTGGGTGAACGACCCCCCCTTTCCTTCATCCTGTTTGACACCCCTTCGAAAGACCTTCTCCTTCCCTTCTTTCAAGGAGGGAATGGGAAAGTGATGATCCGACAGGAACCGTGGACATTCGATTATGCTCAGTATCTCTTCCAGAGCGCTCACCCTCTACGGGTGAGACGAAGGTATATCTGGAACACTTGGCTCTACGACTCCAAATATAGAAACCACTTTAAACCCTCGGACTGTTCCGATATCCCGTCGTTTTGGCGGAATACACCTTACCGACCGGAAGACATTTACAACGTGCTGTACAAGAGTCCCGTATGTCGCGATACATCCGGAATGTATCAGGGCAAGTATATAGTGAACCCACAACATGTGACCTTGAGAAAGATTGAAGACGTAGACGCCCACAATGCATTTGTTTTACACTATGAATTGGAACACAATCGATGGACTTTAGATTTGGATTTTCCCTTTAAAATCCATTACTACCGAAGCATTAAAGTCCAAGCACCCTATTATCCGGTGACCCCCAAAGACTATGATCCCCATTTTATTTACAGAGGTCGATTCGATGTGAACTTTTAAGGAACAAGATGAAGCGTAAGCTGGAAGACGAGAATGAGGAAGAAATTTTGCAAGACTTACAAGCCAATCTATTGAAAGGAGACGAAGTGGAAAAACAACTTTTCGAGACTCAGAAACAATATTTCACAGTCTATATGGAAAAACTGATGCACCAGATACCCATGGGAGAACAGTTGGTGGAGATTATTCAAAATAAAAATGGAGCCCATGGATTTGAGTATATGTTTACGGCGGCTAAAAGTGTGATTCAGTCTCGCATGCGAGTCAAACAAATTAATGCTTTTCATGCCGTATTCGACATGGTGTATAATCTCGTATTTCGTTACGTCCATGAGAAAATCGTCTCACCCACTTTGACCAAAGTGTTGTCGGATAAACAGTTAAATATAGCCTACGAAAAATATCAGTCGTGTTCGAAAACGGAAGAAGAGGGCTGTGTCGTCGAATTACAATGTTTACTGTACTGCATACAAGAAATGTTGGAAAATCAGGAAAGTGTAAAAATACCCAATCCTTTACATAGTCGTTTTACACAGCAAATGAAAGCCATGAGCGAGTATGTCATCACCTTACTGGTATCCATGTCCAAACCCGATCCAAAAGAAACAACACCCAATATACAATAATTTTTTTATTTTTAACACAATTTAAAATAGCCCTGTTCAAAACAGGTAATACAATCTGGATAGAATCGATCTAAATGCTTTATGATTTCACTAGTCTCATAGATTTTCATGATTTGGTAAAAGTAAATCACGGATGTTTTAGTCTTTTCAAACTTTGTTGAATAACCAACATAGAGTCCCAAAGTTTCACGGGAAAACGCTAAGAATTGCAATGTGAGACATTTCCAGGGTGAGTCTTCTATGGGTGCCAATTCGCTGAGTAGCATGAAAGGGGTCTTCGCTAAAATTTGACCCGTGCTCCTATTTTCAACAAACATAAAAACAACACGGTCTTCGTTTGGATTCAGTGAATCGAACATGGGTTGGTTGATGATGAACGGTACCATGAATCGTTCCAAATCTTGAATGGACCCCTCGGACAGGGGAGTACGACACAGCGGACATCGAACGGCGCCCGCCGAAAACTGCTTGGTGCGACGGATGCACTCTCTGTGAAAGACATGACCACAACTTTCTATCCTGTAACAACTTTTTAGGTCCAGGGGATGATAGGTTCCAATGGGAAACAGAGGGTGCATACACACACAACAGTCATCACTCTCCATTCTCAATAGCCTTTCAGGCGGTTTGAACTATATATGCATTTAAAAAAAAAAAAAAAAAAAAAAAAAAAAATTTTTTTTTTTTTTTTTTTTTTTTTTTCAATTCTTGTAAAATCGCTTAATTAATTTCTCCATGGAATAAAATACATCATTCGAATCTATACGATAAATTTCACGTTCAGTTTCGGTCCAATAACCTGTCATGGGTTTATAATTTTGGTCTTTCTCATTGTAAAAACATTCGTTAATATCCAACGTAGTTGTCCGTGAAAGTATTGAATTGTTTTTAAGAAGGTTAATTCTCGTGCCAACATCAAATTTATAAATTTCAACCATCGATTTAGGACCGTAATACCAGTAGTTTGAACCAGGATAGCGAAGAGTATCAGAATGAGAGTTTAAGATAAGAATTCTGTTAAAAGGTAAACGATACATTTGGAAATTTTTTATCTCATCCTCATTGATGGGAGTGTATGTATTTTGTTCAAATTTCCAAATGCGACAAGCCTCTTCTAATGCATATTTCCTCCTTTGTATTGTTGTCTTATTCTTTTTAAGAGGTATACGGACCTGATCCTTTAAAAATCGGTGAATCACCTTTTCAGACTGTAAAAATTGAAAATGACGTTTACACAAAGTGGCTGTTTTTTCATCTAGTGTGATATGACACAAATTGTTGTGATTCGTTAGGAAGTAACCATCTTTTACGACACTGATCATTCGTAAAAATCCGGTAAAGTGATCCTGAGGTACAAACCAAAATGTTGAATCCAATAACAAAGCTTTAAATTCAGGTAGACTTAACAAGGTTTTCTTATCATGAAACGGGATATAATATTTAAAAAGGGTCTTTAAAACATAATAATTTAAATCAAAGAGTGAGCATTGACTAACAGCGTTATCCATTTTTTCCTGTAAATACTTGAATAACCACAATACTTATATTTAAAAAAAAAAAAAAAAAAAAAAAAAAAATTTATTTTTTTTTTTTTTTTTTTTTTTTTTTTTTTTTTTTTTTTTTTACTTGTGTATTATACTGTTTATTTGAGTAGCTTGTTTCCTCCAAGTGTAATAGGTTTTAACCATGCAACAGGTTTTCTTATTACATTCTTTACAAGGGTATTTCAATTCATAATCATGTTCTTCTAATATAGGATACCCTGACTGTTCTCGCAACCAACGGTAAGTATCTGAACCTTTAGCTAATAAAACAATATTTGATTTCAATAAATCTGGCAACCAATTTTCTATGTTTCCATCTAAATAACCGTTATCTGCTACTGCGCATCCGTCAGTGGGATTACAATATTCGTCAAATTCTAAGCATATACATACTACTTTTGAACGTGGAGAATTTAATTTTATGGGTTTAACATTTCCATGCTTTAGTGTTACACCTTTTCTTTTTACAAAATTACGCCACCCTAAAAAAGCTATAGTTATTAAACAATTTTTCTTTCCGCATTCTCGACAAGGGAACTTTAAAACACTTTTATCAAATATTTTAATGGGTTTGTACTTTTTTACTAATAAAAATTCATAAGAATCTCGATTAGCAGCAATTAAATCTTTATGTGGATACAGGTAAAAGTCTTCGGGGTTATTAAATGTAATATATTCTGAGTCATATACAATAGCAATTTCAATAGGATCTGTAAACCTAACCGCAACGCAAGCTGCCGTCGATTCCATTGTTACCTTACTTCTATTCACACTTTGTTGGATCGTCCTCTGGATATTCTATAAAAGGGACAGTAGTTTCTGCAAAGTGCAATGAAGAGGTTGGTAAAAGGGTTGTTAATTGAAAAATGATCATTTCGTTAATGTTTCCACCTATTTTATAACAGTCGTCTCCATAGGTCATTCGATTTTTAACGACCATTTGAAATATACCTATAAAACTACTAAGCTTAAGCATTTTTTCCTGTATGTTTTTGGTAAATTCATGATATATCCTTTCTCCATCAAAGATTCTTAAACTTCTGACACACCAATTTTTTCCTAGAATTGGTACGTTGTATTTACTGTGATTTTCACGACACGCAGAGCACATATCAGCCTTACATTCGAGAACGAAAAAACGACCTCCATCATTTAATTTTTTCTCTTCGTTTTCCCGCATAGAGAAACCAATTGCTTGGAGGGGTTCACATCCTCGGGCAATGATGGAGAGAGTACCGTCTTTACATTTGTTTAGTGCCCATTCACCCGCAACGATAATTGTAAAAGTGTCTCGATTTGATTTTAAAGTTTTAACATAAGCCTTATCATCTGCGCATGCATGTCCTTTAAGATATTTAGCTTTACCGCTCGTATGTAATTTGTAAACTTCACTTTCTTCTAAAATATGTTTCCATTCTGCAGAAATTAAATTTAATGATTTAGTTCGATTTTGCATGTCCTCAACAGCATTCAAAAGAATTTTATTTTGTGTAATAAATTCAATTAAAGTGGAGTAATCCATTCGTTAAATACTTGAATAATAACAATATATATATATATATAAAAAAAAAAAAAAAAAAAAAAAAAAAAAAAAATTTTTTTTTTTTTTTTTTTTTTTTTTTTTATAAATTCTGTGTTTTTCATTTCTATTATCCCTTTACTTTTTTGAAATAATAAAGAATGGATGGTTACACAACTCTCGTTTCCTGGACGTTGGAAAATGACTGTTTGGCAAAGAAATTTGTTAAATGGATTCCTAAAAATGCCATCAACCTCGTATCAGAAGATTGGGAACAATGTTTAGAAAACAGCATACCTTATCAAGATTTTGAATTTCGTTCAAAATCTCTTCGAGGATCCTCATCAAATTTTTATGATTATGAAACATCCGATGATTCCTTAGAAGTATATTTAGTGGGATATTGTAGATTTGCTAAATCTTACGATAACAATAAAAGTCGTCATAGTATCCTTATTGGTAGTTCTGAACCTTTGATTAAAATTGCAAAATTAATGACAAAGGACTTGGGACCAGATATAAAAATTTCCAACGAATTTAAATTTACTTTCGCAAACTGCAGCTTGTTAGGCTGTTCAAAGTGTAACAAGAACTATGCAAAGTTTGAAGAACATGGATTTAAGCTAAGTAAAACAAATCAACCTTGTATACAGGATACAAAAATATTTGACGGTGAGAAAATTTTGAATCGTTTCTTATCTCATATTGAAGATTTATACCAACAAACCTTTATTGGCCTTGTTCATCTAAATATTAATGTGCGATATAGTTATATGAATAATCAAGAAGAAAAATGCTATCGTATCGGTGGAGATATTAAGGATATAATAGCATTTGACGAGGCCAAACTATCTTGCGTTAAAGCTTTAGATTTAGGAACATTAACTCCTATCGAAAATGAAGCCGAGAACCAAGATTTACCTACACCAAAAGAAGCCGAGAACCAAGATTTACCTACACCAAAAGAAAATGACAATTTAACCAACGAGTATTTCGTTTCATCTGAACCTCCAAAGAAAAAAGTAAAGGTTGTTCCTGATAAAGAAGAAGGATTGTTCACCATAGATTAAAAAAAAAAAAAAAAAAAAAAAAAAAAAAAAGTTTATCATAAAAAAAAAAAAAAAAAAAAAAAAAAAAAAAATTTTTTTTTTTTTTTTTTTTTTTTTTTTTTTTTTTTTTTTTACGGATCAGTAAGATCTCTTTATGAGCTGCACACTATCCAAATGATAATCAACACAATTTCCCTGATTTCAATTGCATATTCAGAGTATAGGGTTTGGGGACATCTTTTAGTGTGTAAATTTTATTAACCATTTCTTTTGGTAATATGGTAACATGGGCGTTTAAAAAGACTTGACTACCAAGACTTCGACCATCCAGAACTAGATACATTGGATCTCCAATATCGTCAATAGCCACTAAACCAACATCTGGTATAAATTTTGTATTAAACTCCAAATTATGTAAATAGTCATCCTTCGTATAATCTATACTCTGTTCTGCATATACGCAGTTAGCTAAAACATATTGCATAAGAAGACTGACCTTTATCTCCGTAATACTTGTAAGTGTTTCAGTTTTTGAAAGTGCTTCAGTTGAATATAAGTAAACTTTGTTATGCGCTAAGATTTTCTTTGTAGGTTGTTTTGAAATTAATGTTGAAGATATAATCATTTTGGAGTTGAGTAAAGTTTGAAGACTATATAATGCATCTTCTTGATTTGGACCTACATCCATCGTCAAATCCATAAAATTTCGAAATATCTCCATTGCGTATCGTCCATCCTCATCTGGTTTTTTATTCACCAAATATTGACGCATCGTTTCTTCTATGTGTGGGTTCATAGAATACTGTGTTAAAATTTTTTGGGTGTCTTCTTGATCGGTGGGCCGATAATAGGCATCAAAATACTTTTTTGCAGGAATAATAACTGTACCCTTTTTAAAGAAACTATAATTTTTAATGGGTTTTAAAAAACAACCTACATAGGCAATGTGTGAACCACGGTCCATAGCCTCGTAACCCAATTCCAAACCATAAAAATGTTTCAAGTGATGTTCGCACATTAGCATAGTTAAATTTTTCCTTTGACCCCCTTTGCATTGAGCACTCTTGGAATTAAATATACATATTGAATAAGCCATATCCCTCTCCTTTATTATCCGCCGAATCAAGTACTCTATGGCTAAAGGTACCTATTCATTTAAACCTCGTAGTATTATGAAAGGTTTTAAACCCTTTAAAGTAATTGCAAAGTCCAAAACGGCATTAAGAGGTTTCGTCTCTCAGAATAAAAAATTACAAAAAGCGATTAAGGTCGTTTTCAGTAAAAAAAGTTTGGCAGTCATTGCTACGGGAACAGCGGTCACTGTCGGTGTTACCAGTATTTGGGATTACATTGAAGCTAATTCGGGTTGTTTTAAGAAAACAACAGATGGTACTGTGTGCAAAGTACGCGAATTGAGTTGCTGTCAACCGAAACCGTTGCAAAATGTTTCCTTTTGCACCGGGATTTCAAACATGGAACATGTGTGTGAGCATTTTGATGAGAGTGTCGAAAACTCTTGTTGTAAATTGTGTAGCTGCGAAACTGCCCAGTGTTTACCGGATGAAACCATGCAATGCCAAAGACCGACAGTAGCCGAAGCGCTCAGCCATTTTGCCGAAAATGTCGGCTCGACTGTTTGGTCCGGAGTGAAAGCGGTTATTCCCTGGATATCTTACCTACTATACGGAGGCATTGCATTGGCCCTTTTGTTTTTTTTAAGTATTGTTGGACCTCCCCTTTACAGACTCGTAAGTAAGAAGTAAAGATGTACGAAAAATTAACTACTTACTATCTACCAATCGATTTTCTGTTCAAAGAATTGTATAAATCGGAATCGTTGGATAAAGAAATCCGATACATGAAAGAACGAAAAGGGCCTGTCTTTCGCCTCATTACACTCGAATTGGTGAATAACAAGAAAATTGTACACGTAGCTCGAAGTTATATTTCCAAACTTTTAGAGAATCAAGAAAAATTTGGATACATCTATTATCTGAGTGGTAAACCCATGTTAATCCCATTAGATGTTCAATTTCAAGGAATAGAGGTCTTTGTCGATTGTGTCGACAAAGAGAATATAGTGGAAATAATGGATGAGTTAGCCAGTGAGTTTGCATGTAGAAGTCATTTAATACACGATATCACCATACTGGAATTATTTTATTTTTTCATCAAAATGGTGAATCCAGACTTGACGTGGTTGGCTATTGAAAGTATGCTCCATAATGTGAGGCAACACGCTCACCTCATCATATCCCCCGACAGAAAATACAGTCACCAAATTGTAGAAACCGAACCCGACGACCCATCACTGACCTGTAAAAGAACATTCTAAAAAAAAAAAAAAAAAAAAAAAAATTTTTTTTTTTTTTTTTTTTTTTTTTTTTTTTTTAACACCCAACTCGAAAAAAAAAAAAAAAAAAAAAAAAAAAAAAATTTTTTTTTTTTTTTTTTTTTTTTTTTATCCTCTTCTTCCTCTTCCTCGGCAGGGCGTTTCTCTCCTCGGAACTTTAAGGTTTTCACCAAACTCTCGACATTTTGTTTGCCCATCGTTCGATTGTACAGAGAAATGCATTTGGAGAGTAATTTCTTATCCATGAGATCCTCTTTGGCAAACTCGGGATCGGCGGGCAAAATCACGCGCGTCATTTCTTCCACACATCCCCGCACCACGTAATAGATTTGCTTGGGGGCAGCCCGGACCTCGCTCCCCAATAACTTATACATTTCTCGGATCGTTTGCACATGGAGTCTTTTGTAATCGGGATCGTTGTCAAAGAGCGTTTTCGTGGGTCCGTATCGCAAGTTGGCAATATAATTCTTTTGTTCGTAGTTGGGGCCGTTATTCAAATTCCCGTTCAGTCCGTCCACCGCCAGGATCGCATCCATCGGGAGTCCGTTTTTGGTGAGTGTCTTCAACAGGTGCACCAGTTTGTCGGTTTTCACAAACACCTGCGACAACACGGAGACAATGTCTTCGTCCCCCCCGGCACTCCTCAGCGTCGCGGCAATCTCCGGATGGACGTGGATATGCGTTTTAAAGAGATTGAGGAGGTAGGCCCAACTGAGACCGAGCGCTTCCACCACTTGTCCGAGCAGGGTCAATTTGAGCGATTTCAAGCTCACCGCGTCATTCTCATTGAGGTTGTACGCTTTGATACTGGCATGGAGCAAGTCGTGAATTTGGGTCTGCAGCGTGTTAGGATCCATCTTTATTACTACTCTCCAACAACAGTTGCATCAGTTCCATCATCTCCTTCTCCAAATCTCCCTCACTCGCCAAGAAGAGTTTGAGCGTATCCACCGTCCAGTCGAGTCGGATCACGTCAAAGGCTCGAATGCGACCAATGAACCGCTGAACGGTCGTGTGAATGCGCTTGGCGCATTTGAACGTGCCTTTGGGCACACCACCGCCGCGGCTCATGACCATCAGAATGTGATGATAGCCCAAGGTGAAACCCAACAGGTCGGCGGGGTCCTCGAACAGGACGGCCGGAAAATGGAGCGCGAACCCCAAGTCCAACACGTCTTGGGAGGCACACGCCACTTTGTATTTTTCCTTGAGGAAAGCCTGCATCGCATGGTAGGGTTCCCACATCACCGAATAGTGGTCGGAGACGCCCTCGCGGAAACTGCGCAGCGTCTTGTAGTGTCGGCTCTTGAAGGTGATCTGCGTCTCGATCAGGCGTCGCAAGGCCTGCACGAAAGGACAGCTTTCGAACCGTTTCCAGAAAAAATCGCCCCGGCAGAGGCGCGCCATGAAATCGAGGGCCCAGTTGCCCACCACCGCCATGTCACTGGAACACGCGTAGCAACTCACCATCACGTGGATCACGTCGAAAGGCAGGGCATACTTGCCAAACGTTTTGCGGATCATCGAGGACCGGTAGAGTTGAAGGAGGAGCTCTTTGGCCGCGTTCGGCTCCTCCTCTTCGAAGGGGTAGGGTTGCCACGGCGTGTGACAGTCGTGCACGTACGGCACCAAGATCTGGAAATACGTGTCCAACACGTTGGGGAGTTCGGACAAGAGACCGTGCATGCCCCGGATCAAGGCGTCCAACACCCTTCGTTCGTTGGAGGCGTCTGGGTGTTCGGAAAGGATGTTGAGAAAATCCGTGAGAAACGTGTCGCCGTCCCTCAGGGGGTGCTGCTGCGGTCGCGTGGTGAAGGGCGCGTTCAAGGCTCTCAGCAACTGAATGCTCCGCCGCACTCGGCTCAGGGACTGTCGGCGGACCGTCGTGGCATGGATGCCTTCCAGCTGAAGGAGGGGGAAATTCAGAGGCACCTGGTCATCGCCCGTCCACTCGCAATACGCCTGAGCCAAGGCACTGGAATGAAACGCGTCGGGGTTTGGGGAGGTGATGGCGTCGTACACGGCAAAAGACTGATGGCACAGCTGACACGACAGCGTGGGTCCCGGTCCCAAAGTCAGGGCCTCAGGATGCGTAGGGTGGATAAGATTTGGAAAGGCCGCCATCCTCTTTCTTCATGGGGATGAAAGCACTTTTTCGCGTGTGGCACACGACACAGTGGCCCGTGATGTAAGGCCGGTGGGTTTTGGTTTCAAACCTCTGAACGTCCGTCGTTTCCGTTTGTCTCTGGCATTTACTGCATCGAACCATCCGTGTTTCCATCTTTATTTAGATCAAGTCATGGACTCTCGGAAAGAGATTGTGCGGCTTCGCCACGTCGAACATTGGACCGAACGCGAGATTGCTCGGCAGTTGGATCTCCACCCTTCGGTGGTCCACTACTGGTTGAAAAAAGAAGACACGCGACCCCTGCCTCGTCCACGGGGCCGGCCGCGCAAAACCGAGGACGAGGTGGACCGGCAGCTGTACGAATGGTCCCTCCAACACCCCTTCATGTCGGCGGTGGACCTCCGAGAGATGCTCGCCCCCCACGTGAGCGTGGACACGGTGCGCAAACGCTTGCGAGCGCGCGGGATGCGCTGTCGGAGACCGGCTCGCAAACCGCATCTCACCCCGTATCATAAGCAATGCCGTTATCGGTTTGCCAATGCTCACCTCACCTGGGGTTACGACGATTGGTGCAAGGTCATCTTTTCGGACGAAAAAGTCTTCCGGTCCTCGTCGAGGGGAGCCCTGCGCGTGTACCGCCCTCACAAAAGCGATCGGTTCGATCCCCAGTACATCGTCCCCACTTCCAACCCGAGCGGCCGACACACCATTTGTGTGTGGATGGCGTTCGGTCATGGGTTTCGAAGAATGGTGCGCATCGAGCAGCGCACTTTAGACTCGACCTACTATACGCAACGGATCCTGCCCCTCATCCGAGATCACTTGGCCGAGCATCCGGCAGAGGATCTGGTGTTTATGCACGACCTGTCCCCCATTCACACCAGTCGGGTGACGAGCACCTGGTTGCAAAACGAAAACATCCCCGTGATGACCGACTGGCCCCCCAAGGGACCGGACATGAACCCGGTGGAAAACGTGTGGGCGGAAATTGTCCGACGCATTCACAACGATTCGACCAACCGAGATCGATTGTGGGAAAATGTCCTTCGAACGTTCGAATCTTTATCGGACGAGTACTTTGAGACCCTCCTCGCCTCGATGCCCGCCCGAATCGAAGGGGTGTGCGCGAAAGAAGGAGGTTGGGTGAAATATTAAGGGACGAGAATCGAATAGGTGTCCAGGTGGTATTCGAAAAGGATCTCATCCTCGTCCTGGGTCACATAAATCCATCGGCAAGGATTGGTGCGAGCAAATTTCAAACACATGGCTTTGATGTGGGGCCAAGAGTCGACGTGCATGAAATACAAATCTTGATCGTATTTGACTTGCGTCAGGTCCGGAATAAAAGATCGGAGGAGATCCACCGAAGCGCGATCCTTTAAAATAAATTCGTCATGTTTATAAAAATTGAGGATAAGGGCTATTTGCTCGGTGCTGATCGTTTCGTGAGCAATCGCCATGTCCAACACTCTCTGGTTAAACCTTTGATAATACATGAGGAGGAGGATAATAGAAATTGTACTTTTTATTTAAAAAAAAAAAATTTTTTTTTTTTTTTTTTTTTTTTTTTTTTTTTTTATGATAAGTTTTGTTGTCACCATTAAAATATCACTCCTTTGGGACCCCCGAATCATTTTTTGGGAAAAAAAATTTTTTTGGAATGCTTTGTCCTGATTGGTCAATCTTGAAAGCTGTCCGAACATTTTTTTTGGGAGAAATTTTTTGGAATGCTTTGTCCTGATTGGTCAATCTTGAAAGCTGTCCGAACAAAATTTTTTTTGGGGGGGGAAAAATTTTTTTTGGAATGCTTTGTTCTGATTGGTCAATCTTGAAAGCTGTCCGAACAAAATTTTTTTTTGGGGGAAAAAATTTTTTTTGGAATGCTTTGTCCTGATTGGTCAATCTTGAAAGCTGTCCGAACAAAAAATTTTTTTTTGGGGGGGGGGGAAAAAATTTTTTGGAATGCTTTGTCCTGATTGGTCAATCTTGAAAGCTGTCCGAACAAAAAATTTTTTTTTGGGGGGGGGGAAATTTTTTGGAATGCTTTGTCCTGATTGGTCAATCTTGAAAGCTGTCCGAACAAAAAATTTTTTTTCGGGGGGGGGGAAATTTTTTGGAATGCTTTGTCCTGATTGGTCAATCTTGAAAGCTGTCCGAACAAAAAATTTTTTTTGGGGGGGAAAAAAATTTTTTGGAATGCTTTGTCCTGATTGGTCAATCTTGAAAGCTGTCCGAACAAAAATTTTTTTTTTTGGGGGGGAAAAAATTTTTTTGGAATGCTTTGTCCTGATTGGTCAATCTTGAAAGCTGTCCGAAAAAAAAATTTTTTTTTTTGGGGGGGGGGAAAATTTTTTGGAATGCTTTGTCCTGATTGGTCAATCTTGAAAGCTTCGGCGAATCGGTGAAAGATTTTTCTTTTGCTCTCTCTCTCTCTCTCTCTCTCTATCTATCTATATATATATATATATATATATATATATATATATATATATATATATATATATAATTATATATATATATATATATATATATATATAGAGAGAGAGAGAGAGAGAGAGAGAGAGAGAGAGAGAGCAAAAGAAAATTTCTTTCACCGACTCGCCGAAGCTTTCAAGATTGACCAATCAGGACAAAGCATTCAAAAAAATTCCCCCCCCCCCCAAAAAAAATTTTGTTCGGACAGCTTTCAAGATTGACCAATCAGGACAAAGCATTCAAAAAAATTTTTTTCCCCCCAAAAAAAAATTTTTGTTCGGACAGCTTTCAAGATTGACCAATCAGGACAAAGCATTCAAAAAAATTTTTTTCCCCCCAAAAAAAAATTTTGTTCGGACAGCTTTCAAGATTGACCAATCAGGACAAAGCATTCAAAAAATTTTTTTTTCCCAAAAAAAAAATTTTTTGTTCGGACAGCTTTCAAGATTGACCAATCAGGACAAAGCATTCAAAAAATTTTTTTTTCCCCAAAAAAAAATTTTTTGTTCGGACAGCTTTCAAGATTGACCAATCAGGACAAAGCATTCAAAAAATTTTTTTTTCCCCAAAAAAAAATTTTTTGTTCGGACAGCTTTCAAGATTGACCAATCAGGACAAAGCATTCAAAAAATTTTTTTTCCCCAAAAAAAAAATTTTTTGTTCGGACAGCTTTCAAGATTGACCAATCAGGACAAAGCATTCAAAAAAATTTTTTTCCCCCCAAAAAAAAATTTTTGTTCGGACAGCTTTCAAGATTGACCAATCAGGACAAAGCATTCAAAAAAATTTTTTTCCCCCCAAAAAAAAATTTTGTTCGGACAGCTTTCAAGATTGACCAATCAGGACAAAGCATTCAAAAAATTTTTTTTTCCCAAAAAAAAAATTTTTTGTTCGGACAGCTTTCAAGATTGACCAATCAGGACAAAGCATTCAAAAAATTTTTTTTTCCCCAAAAAAAAATTTTTTGTTCGGACAGCTTTCAAGATTGACCAATCAGGACAAAGCATTCAAAAATTTTTTTTTTCCCCAAAAAAAAATTTTTTGTTCGGACAGCTTTCAAGATTGACCAATCAGGACAAAGCATTCAAAAAATTTTTTTTCCCCCAAAAAAAAATTTTTTGTTCGGACAGCTTTCAAGATTGACCAATCAGGACAAAGCATTCAAAAAAATTTTTTTTCCCCAAAAAAAAATTTTTTGTTCGGACAGCTTTCAAGATTGACCAATCAGGACAAAGCATTCAAAAAAATTTTTTTTCCCCAAAAAAAAATTTTTTGTTCGGACACTCGCCGAAGCTTTCAAGATTGACCAATGACCAATCAGGACAAAGCATTCAAAAAATTTTTTTTCCCCCCAAAAAAAAATTTTTGTTCGGACAGCTTTCAAGATTGACCAATCAGGACAAAGCATTCAAAAAAATTTTTTTCCCCCCAAAAAAAAATTTTTGTTCGGACAGCTTTCAAGATTGACCAATCAGGACAAAGCATTCAAAAAAATTTTTTTCCCCCCAAAAAAAAATTTTTGTTCGGACAGCTTTCAAGATTGACCAATCAGGATTCAAAAAAATTTTTTTCCCCCCAAAAAAAAATTTTTGTTCGGACAGCTTTCAAGATTGACCAATCAGGACAAAGCATTCAAAAATTTTTTTTTTCCCAAAAAAAAATTTTTTGTTCGGACAGCTTTCAAGATTGACCAATCAGGACAAAGCATTCAAAAAATTTTTTTCCCCCCCAAAAAAAAATTTTTTGTTCGGACAGCTTTCAAGATTGACCAATCAGGATTCAAAAAAATTTTTCCCCCCAAAAAAAAATTTTTATTCGGACAGCTTTCAAGATGGACCAATCAGGACAAAGCATTCAAAAAATTTTTTCCCCCCCCAAAAAAAAATTTTTTGTTCGGACAGCTTTCAAGATTGACCAATCAGGATTCAAAAAAATTTTTCCCCCCAAAAAAAAATTTTTGTTCGGACAGCTTTCAAGATGGACCAATCAGGATTCAAAAAAATTTTTTCCCCCCCAAAAAAAAATTTTTGTTCGGACAGCTTTCAAGATTGACCAATCAGGATTCAAAAAAATTTTTTTCCCCCCAAAAAAAAATTTTTGTTCGGACAGCTTTCAAGATGGACCAATCAGGATTCAAAAAAATTTTTTTTTTCCCCAAAAAAAAATTTTTTGTTCGGACAGCTTTCAAGATGGACCAATCAGGATTCAAAAAATTTTTTTCCCCCCCAAAAAAAAATTTTTTGTTCGGACAGCTTTCAAGATTGACCAATCAGGATTCAAAAAAATTTTTCCCCCAAAAAAAAAATTTTTGTTCGGACAGCTTTCAAGATGGACCAATCAGGATTCAAAAAAATTTTTTTTTTCCCCAAAAAAAAATTTTTTGTTCGGACAGCTTTCAAGATTGACCAATCAGGATTCAAAAAATTTTTTTCCCCCCCAAAAAAAAATTTTTTGTTCGGACAGCTTTCAAGATTGACCAATCAGGATTCAAAAAAATTTTTCCCCCCAAAAAAAAATTTTTGTTCGGACAGCTTTCAAGATGGACCAATCAGGATTCAAAAAAATTTTTTCCCCCCCAAAAAAAAATTTTTGTTCGGACAGCTTTCAAGATTGACCAATCAGGATTCAAAAAAATTTTTTTCCCCCCAAAAAAAAATTTTTGTTCGGACAGCTTTCAAGATTGACCAATCAGGATTCAAAAAAATTTTTCCCCCCAAAAAAAAATTTTTGTTCGGACAGCTTTCAAGATGGACCAATCAGGACAAAGCATTCAAAAAATTTTTTTCCCCCCCAAAAAAAAATTTTTTGTTCGGACAGCTTTCAAGATTGACCAATCAGGATTCAAAAAAATTTTTCCCCCCAAAAAAAAATTTTTGTTCGGACAGCTTTCAAGATGGACCAATCAGGATTCAAAAAAATTTTTTTCCCCCCCAAAAAAATTTTTTTGTTCGGACAGCTTTCAAGATGGACCAATCAGGATTCAAAAAAAATTTTTTTCCCAAAAAAAAATTTTTGTTCGGACAGCTTTCAAGATGGACCAATCAGGATTCAAAAAAATTTTTTTTTCAAAAAATTATTCGAGCACCCTGCCAACTGGCACCGCACCCTCCGGGTGGCCCGTACAGTGTCCCCAGAGGAGAACCGCCAGGACCCGACAGCAAGAGTCACAGAGCCAGGAGACAGTGGAGGGAGGCGGCACCTCCGCCACCCTGAGCCAGAGTGGGCGAACTCAATGAGATTGGGAAGGGCCTTGCGTCATCCCAACTGCTTCATTGTTAAAACTCATACTATTGTTCCCCTTTTTGAAAGGGCTGCTTCCCAATGAGTTATCACGGGGTGGTTAGGATTAAAAAAAAAAAAAAAAAAAAAAAAAAAAAAAAAAAAAAATTTCACCCACTTAAAAAAAAAAAAAAAAAAAAAAAAAATTTTTTTTTTTTTTTTTTTTTTTTTTTAAGTGGGTGGGAAAAAAAAAAAAAAAAAAAAAAAAAAAAAAATTTTTTTTTTTTTTTTTTTTTTTTTAAGTGGGTGTAAAAAAAAAAAAAAAAAAAAAAAATTTTTTTTTTTTTTTTTTTTTTTTTTTTTTTTTAGGGTTCCCCTTCAACTTCTTTATCCCTGTTTACAATAGCTTCTTCCCAATCAGGAATGTAACGTTTACATAACTTACACCTAAAGATTTTATCCCGCTGCACTCTGTAGAAAAAATCTTCCACATTAGCAAAATCTTCCTCGCACGTACAAATGTCAGGTTGTGCTTTTCCGGGTATACTTTTTATGCAGGACGACATGTGCCATCCGTGTTCCGTATTGTATACCAGTTTAATGTTCAGTTCGGGTCTTTGGAATTAAATCTGCCATCATTACTTTACTTTTATATGATTTAACAATTCGTTTCCCACCGTGAGCCATTGCGCAGTATCCGTAAATTGTTGAACATACACTTTACCAAATTCTTTCAATAAAGTTGGATCAACCCATTTTGTATCCTGATAGTATTCTCCGTGCTGATGTAAATAACCTTCGACTAACTTTTTGGCCTGATTCACTCGATAAATTAATTGATCATCTAATAACGTAATATGTTCGCTATACCATTCCAATAAGGCTAAAAACACGACGTAAGCAGAATCTGTACCCGTCAAACAATTTATTTTAGGATCATGATCAAAATATTCATACATGGCCCGTACACCTTGACAGTGCATCCGGTATTCGACTCGTAGTGGCAGTAGGACACCACTCAAATATTGTTTCAAATCTTTTGGGTGATGACCTCGAAACCCGTCGACAGCCAACAGTCGAAAAATCTCGCGACCGTGAATGATATCATGGGTACTGTTGGCCCTAACCCACTGATTCAATAATTTAATCCAATCGGTCTCATTCGTTGAAAGTTCGGCGACACTCTCTTTGGACGCGGTGGCCAGTAACGTCATGAGTTGGTTGCGATACGTCAAATCATAGGATACCTCTTGAAAGGGTTGTATCCATTCCATTAATTCTCGGGCCAACTTCTCTCGGTGCATTTGGATGGTGTCGGTGGGTCGACCTCTCACCATTTGATTGACGAGTTTTAAATTGAGCAAGCGACGAATCTCGTCATCCAAGGAGCTTGTCGACCATTGTCTGCGGGTGGACGGTTTGAAACGACTTTGTGTATCCGGGGGGGCAGACGAGGAGGACGGAAGGGGAGTATTTGGATTCGAGGTAGCGCTGCACGACTCCATTGGAAATTTTTGTGGAAATGGGTCCCAGTGTACCGATATCTTTTTGGGTGTAGATGGTGCCGTATTCGACGCGGATGCCATGTTCCCGAAATTTATTTATGAACCAAAGCAGAGGTTTTTTCGTAATTTTTAAAGTATACGGCAAGTCTTGAATAACATTAAAAGTGTGGGTGCTGGTTATCAAAATCACGTAATGGCAAATGGGAGTCGAAACTTGGTCGTTAAACCGTTGAGCCGATGACCATTGGAGAAACATAATGAAAAAAATATTTTCCTATTCTTAATATATAAAAAAAAAAAAAAAAAAAAAAAAATTTTTTTTTTTTTTTTTTTTTTTTTTCAATTGTTTACAAATATTTTAAGACTTTTTTTGGAATAAAATCATAATTTCACACAATCATTTCAAAATTTATTCTCATACCTAAAAAGAACGAAATGAAATATGTTGTGTGCTAATATTTCAGGGATGGAACACGGGCGCAGAATTCATACCGGAATGTGTTTAAGAAATTTCTCTACCTCGTCGCATTAAGAGGTAGAAAATTTTCTTACATTGATAGTGGTATGAATTCTGCGCCCATCCCTGATATTTTCAATATGTCGGTATCAGAAAATGAAAACACCCTGTCTGATGTGGCTTCCTATTCACACAGACTCAAAATCCCAACTTCAACGTTTAGAGAAATGCTAAAATTTAAATCAGAATATGTCCAACTGAATGGAAGGACTGCTGTGAACCAGTGTAATATTTTTTTTTACCAATCATTTCAAAATTTATTCTCATACTACCTAAAAAGAACAAAATGAAAAATTTTGTGTGCTAATATTTTCAATCGGTATCAGAAAATGAAAACACCCTGTCTGATGTGGCTTCCTATTCACACAGACTCAAAATCCCAACTTCAACGTTTAGAGAAATGCTAAAATTTAAATCAGAATATGTCCAACTGAATGGAAGGAAAATATAAATGAACTGCTGTGAACCAGTGTAATATTTCCAATCATTTCAAAATTTATTCTCATACTACCTAAAAAGAACAAAATGAAAAATTTTGTGTGCTAATATTTTCAATCGGTATCAGAAAATGAAAACACCCTGTCTGATGTGGCTTCCTATTCACACAGACTCAAAATCCCAACTTCAACGTTTAGAGAAATGCTAAAATATAAATCAGAATATGTCCAACTGAATGGAAGGAAAATATAAATGAACTGCTGTGAACCAGTGTAATATTTCCAATCATTTCAAAATTTATTCTCATACCTAAAAAGAATAAAATGAAAAATTTTGTGTGCTAATATTTTCAATCGGTATCAATATTAGAAAATAAGTTACATGATTACTTCAAATCTCAAATGGACCTGTCTGATATGGAATATCGTTATTATCTATTTACAAAATCCCAAAAGATTGTCATCAATGTTTAAAAAAAATGCTATACATAGACTTTTGTAATAAAATTATAATGTCACAACAGAAATTATACTCAAAATCCCAAAATATTACCTTTAACGTTATAATTTTTTTTTGTGGTTTCAACAATGTTATAGGATAAAAACAACAGTGAAAGAAAACAAAAAATTTAAAGAAGAATAATAAATTTTAATTATCTACACAGATACATAATCATCGAAAATTATTACATACTTTTCATCCAAAAACAGACAATTTGGCAAACAACAGTGAAAAAAAAACAAAAAATTTCAAAAAGAATTATCTACATACATAACCATCAAAAATTATTACATACTTTTCATCCAAAAACAAACAATTTGGCAAACAACAGTGAAAGAAAACAAAAAATTTAAAAAAGAATAATCAATTTTAATTATCTACACATACATAATCATGAAAAAATTATTACATACTTTTCATCCAAAAATAGACAATTTGGCCCTTGGCCCACATTGATCTACTCCCAAACAAAAGATGGGGACGGTGGACTATAATGTAATTTGGCCATAGCATAGCCCTCGGCTGTTTCAATTGTATTTTCAGTCCACATTGTAAGTGTTTTTTTGTATGACCAAGTAAATTTATCCACATTATGCCTTTCAATCACTTCTAATTCCAATTGTTTGTTCATTCGTTTGGAGAAGGTAACGCATACTACCACTTTATCCAAGAGTATTCTTTTTAAAAAATATATTTCCAACACTTTACACGTTTTTAGTAGTGGGATGAGCGTTTCACGATCCATAAATTCTCTTGTTCTTATTCCAACCGGTGCATCGCTGATAATCTCTTTTAGTGGTCGGCCGCCTTTATCGGTAAAAAACTCTGGTGCGTCCATCCACCTTCCAAGGTCTTTGGTGCTCAAATAGATCTTGCGATCCTCTCCGATGACACATAGCACGTAACGTTTACCCTCCTTAATTAAAAACGCCAACATCTGGAAGGCAGAATGAAACGAGTGGACGGTGAGAGGTAACAGAAGCAGAATGAAACGAGCGGACGGTGAGAGGCAACAGAGGCAGAATGAGACGAGCGGACGCTTTTCTACCCTCTCTGTGGGCGGAGCTTTCAAAACTGCTCACACTTCATTGGTCCACGCTCGTCAAGGTTTTCTAGATCCAAAAACAGGGGGTCAGTCTCCAAAACAAAAGACGGTGGTGGACCGTCGTCGTACAGTTTGGCTAGAGAGTACATCTCAGCCCTTTCAATTTGGAATTCCACCCACATTGTGAGTGTTTGGGTGAACACATTCGATCTTTTGATGACTGGTAATGATTCTTTGTCGATTTGTTCATAAGCAATGACCGATACTGCCACTTTATCCGAGAGTAATTTTCTCAAAAAATATATTTCGAAATGTTGACACTTTTCTAATAAGGGGAGAAGAGTTTCACGCTCCATAAAGGGTCTGCTTTCTATTCCAATGGGTGGATCACTGACAATGTCTTTCAATGGCTGGCTCCCTTTCTTAAAGAAGTACTTTGGCTTGTCAATCCACCATCCGAGCTCTGTGATGCTCAAATAGATCTTATGATCGTCCCCGATCACACACAACACGTGGCATTGAGTCTCCTTAATGATAAAGGCCAACATCGGGAGCAGCAGCGGAATGAGACAGGATGAAACGGGCAGACTCTTTAAATTCGTGGGCGGAGTTAAGGTTTGTTCTTTTGAAAGCATTGATAGGCTGAGGTAAGCGTTCGATCCGTGTTAATGGGGTGTTCCTTTTTGATTAACGTCACACATTTCTCACCCACGATCTTCAACAGATAGATGTAGGTGGGTTCGTCGACCGCTCCCAAGGAAATGTCCCAATTCTCTCCTTGCCATTTTTCGACAAACATGGAATACAAATGAACTTGCATATCTTCTTTTGAGAATAGGTGGTCAATCTTCATATAATCTGGCCGAGGAAAAGAATCGGTGTGTTTGATATTGTATTTGAGGTCATCATAATTCAAATCGATACTTTTATCCAATAATCCAATAGTTGTTGTTTCAAAAGGAGGTTTGGTACTTGTAACAGAAACATGCCATGGTAAATACCGTTCTCCATTTTTATATAAGAAAGTGATGTGCACAGCATAAAGAAAATGAGACATCTTTAAGAAAGATTGTAGCAACGTCTATATATAATTGAAAAAAAAAAAAAAAAAAAAAAAAAAAAAAAATTTTTTTTTTTTTTTTTTTTTTTTTTTTTTTTTTTTTTTTTTTCACAGCCTATATCCAGAATAAAATATTTTTATGATAAGTCTCTATTCAAAAGCAAGTAGTCCATAAACTAACCCCACATAATTAAATAATCTTTCAATTTGCTTATAATTTCTTTCCATAAAAATCAGTTGGTTTTGGTAAAGTTTAAATGATTCAATCATGATGTATGCCGTATCAATATCAATATTTTCATATGTTTTTAAGATTCGAAATAGAGGTACCCTTTTACATAAATGACACCAATATTGAGGATGCATGCAAAAATTTAATTTAACTTTTCTATTAAACATCATATATTTATAGTAGTAAACTCTTTCAATTTCAATATCCAAGCCATAAAAATATGCTTTTATACATTCTGAGCACATGTTGTAAACACAATCATTTTTTAGATAAATGTAATGAACTATGGTCGGCCTATGCAATAAAGGAATTTTAAACTTATAGGTTATCAACGTATCCATATTAATAACTGCGTCTTTTTGTGAAAAAGTATCTATAAATGTCTGTTTAATATTTGTAAAAGGTAGGCATTTACCAATTGGTAATGTCATATATCGATAACTTGCTCTCATAACTTCCCGAACAAGAGGAGTTGGCAATTTCAAATTCTCAATATCTTGTACATTAGACAATATTGTAGAGAGACATAATTCTTTTAACGGATACAATGAGTTGAATGTTTCGTTACAATAAAAAGTAGATTCAATATAGATCTTTTTATAATGTAGATATTCTTCTTTTTTAATTAATTGTACTTTTAATCCTTTACCTACAACTTCCCAGGTATTTGGATGGATGTATCGACGAGAGGCTGCCATGAAATGAATGTGATCATTATTACAAAACGTAAAAGGATGGTCGAAGAGAAGCATTCTCGTTTTCCTTTTTCTTCGGTATCGACCTTTCTTTCGAATGGTGTTAACGCAAACATCATAAAAAAGATTAAACGACGATTTTTGTAAAATAAAATAATACAAGAAAATTGCACCACGTTGAATATATTCATATTTATTGTGGTTAATATATGTATTCATTTGAAAACCACAATCTCTAAAAAGAAAATTTAAAATGGTTAGAAGATCTTCTTCGTCTCTAAAAACATGATGTCGAATACATATTATTTGCTTTTTCTCCCAAAAACATTTTTCAAAATTTTCATCCACAAATTTATTCCAGTCTCGATCCAGGATTCTTTGAGAGGACATATTAATCGTCATTGTCAATTTTTACATTTGTATATTACATACTTTATAATTAAAAAAAAAAAAAAAAAAAAAAAAAAAAAAAATATTTTTTTTTTTTTTTTTTTTTTTCCAACTACTAGGCGGGCACACTCTGAAGGCTGCCATTCAAACGCTTCACGATGGCTGGACCTGTTATCAAGTATCACGAGATCACCAGTCAAGTTTATTCGGGGATACCTTTAATCGCCACTGAAAAATTGGATGGCTCGAATGTTGGAATAGGTTACGTGAACCATGTGTTCAGGCTACAGTCTAGGAATGTAGTGTTGGATGAAAAGACATGTAATTTTGGTTTAAACCGGATCATGGGACCGCTGTTGGAAAAAGTACAACTTATCAAAGACATTTTAAAGGACAATTTCATTATTTTCGGAGAAGTATTTGGATCCCATATCAAGAGAATACCCTATCACGATTTCGAGTCTGAATCCGTATTTGGCAGCAAGACAGTCTTTTTTCGAGCCTTTGATATCTACCAACTGGATTCGGATACGTTTATGAAGTACATTGACGCCGTAAACATATTCCAGCGAGTGAATCTACCCTACGTACCGATTTTGGATATAGATTACAAAACCATAGGGGATTTGTATGAAAAAGTTGAAACTTATCCCAGTGCTTATGCAGACTGTCCTTTAGAAGGATTCGTAATGAAGGCAGACGCTGAAGAATCGCCACGCTCTAGAAAAATTTTTAAGGTGAAGCGTAAACAATTTAACGAACAGGTTCTTAATAAATACAAGATTAAAAATTATGTCAATTATAATCGATATATATCTGCGTACTCCAAAATTGGCAAAGACTTCAAAAAAATCAAAGTAGAAATGATTACGGATTCCCTAAAAGATATAATGTCAGTGTATGAAAAAGATGAAAGTGGCAGCTATGATATTCATTCGATTCAGAAAGAGGTTGAAAAGGAGGTTGAGAAGCTTATAAAGAAATTTTATGCCCTGGAAATGTCTCGAGAACTAGAGATGTCCCGAAAATTCACTCTACCAATTGATTCTCTGTTCAAAGAATTGTACGAATCTGAATCGTTGGATAGAGAAATCCAATGTATGAAAGAACGAAAAGGACCTGTGTTTCGCCTCATTACACTTGAATTGATGAAAAACAAGAAAATTAAACATGTAGCTCGAAGTTATATTTTCACACTTTTAGAAAATCGAGAAGAATTTGGACGTTTATACTATCTAAGCAGTGAAACCTTGTTGAATCCTTTATTAAATAATCCACTTCAAGGAATAGAAATTTTTGTGGATAATGTAGACAAGGATAATATAGTTAAAATAATAAAAAAGTTAGCAAGAAGCTTTGGAAGGGATTGTTATTTTTCTGAGATTGCCACACTGGAGTTATTTTATTTTTTTATAAAAATGGTTAATCCAGAGTTAACATGGTTAACTATTGAAGGAATGCTCAATAATGTTGGTACACACGCTCACTCAATCCTATCAGCTGATAGAAGATGACTTTGTAAAAAATGAAAATAAAAAATTTATTGAATGTGAAGTGTTTGTGTTTATCATTTATTGTATATGTATTAATAAATCTTAAAAAAAAAAAAAAAAAAAAAAAAAAAAAAAAAAAAAAATTTTTTTTTTTTTTTTTTTTTTTTTTTTTTTTTTTTTTTTTTAATATAATATGAGATAGGTCCGTCTATGTAGATAGATGAAAACAATTCGTTTATGTGAATAGATTGTAACAAAGTCTATACCATGAGTTTCTCACGGTATTTCCATAGAGGGTCTTTCATTAATAATCCAGTAGTTTTCTCAGACAGTGATGCGGAGGATGACTTAGAAGATACTGATGACATACTTTTTGAAATATTTTTTGCTTTATTTGATAATAATTATGACGAGTTTTTTACGAGACTATTTTCCTTAATTCAAAGAGGAAATGGCCAAGTGGATCCAGAGGCTATGACGGTTATTTACAGACTCATTTTACGTAATGAAGATTTCATGATTGCATTTATGGAATGGCTTTATCCATATGATGACAGACATCCGGTATCGGAAGATAAAATTAATACAATCCCTGTTGTAGTATGGAATCCTCATGAAATGAACGAACAATGTACAATTTGTTTGGAAAATTTTAACTTGGGTGAAAAAATTATGGAGTTACAATGTAAACATTGTTTCCATGAAAATTGTTTAAAAGAATGGTTTATTAGGCAAAATTTTTGTCCAGTCTGTAGACAAGAAGTATAAAAAAAAAAAAAAAAAAAAAAAAAAAAAAAAAAAATTTTTTTTTTTTTTTTTTTTTTTTTTTTTTTGTATTTATATAGATAATACTCTCATAAGCAATCAAGTTATGGTTTACACATCTCTTTTTTTGACCAAGATAAACCACTGTCGTGAAGCTCCACCTGATGTCTATTTTATTTATGATATTAACGGGGGTATATATTGGATAAACCCTAAAGATTTTTCTGATTTTACATTAGAGTGGACCAATTATTCGGGTAATCTCCCCTCTTTCACCATCGATTTGTCGTCTACTCTGCTCCATGCAGTTATTTTAGATTTTGATTATTTGGTTGAAAGTGGACAGACTCCCACCGATTGCCAAATCGTTCCTATCATTGAATCTGTTTTAAAAACGACTTTTTTACCCGATATTCCAAATTTCACTTATATCATTGCCATGAGGCTTCAACACTGGGGTATCCATATCCATTTACCTGAATTTAAAATTGCCCATGATGATTACATCCTGTTATGTACGCATCTTCAAACTAAAATACAACAAGCTTTGAGAAATAGCAATGCTTATAAATTAGACATTTTAGCTAATGCAATGCTCCCTGGAGCTGCCAAACCTAATACCAGTTGTTATGTTCCTGTGCGACTAGTCTATGTCGATGAACAACAGACTAATATTCTCAATGTACCAAGAAATTCTGACGATCACAAGTTTGTTCAAGATATACAAGAATTGAAGAAAAAATTTTCAAAGCGTAAAGGAAATGAAAAATCGCTTTTTAGAAATTTGTTAAATGTCAAACCTAGTTTAATTTTGTATGAATTAAAAGTGTATATGATGCCAGTCATCCCTTCTTTTAAGGGGCATACTCTTCTCTATAACACTTCCATTAGTAAAAATCCGAACAATTCTCCGGATTGGCTCGATTTGGCCACTTTTATGTGTAAAAAAACTAAAGAACAGGGTTATATTAGTAAAAGTAAAAATTTAGATTTTGACAATTCCAACGTGTTGAAGCTTTATAATCACCTTAAACTCAATTCGGGTAACATGATTCAGTTCGAAACCCAAAATCATGCTTTGAAAATGTGGTTTGAACGTTTCGGTCGATTGTCGGTCATGGATAATGCCCATATCCCTCCTCTGTTTCGAGAGGTGCACGAAATGTTGCAATTTGAACACATGATTTTGGCCACAAATCCCAACCCCATTAAAACGATCATGCAATTTAATGAAGGCTATTATTTTTTTCCCGTTTTTTATGCCCTCTGTCAACATTATCGCATGAATTCTCAACAATTGGCTGATGAAATGTATGCCTTGTTGGACAAGGAATATCATCCACTGTTGGATAAGATCAAATTGATTAGTCCCAAAATTATACAATTTGCTACGACGGAAATGTCAATCAATACACTTCATTTCTGCGTCAATAACATGTATGAAGAACGACCGAAAACCCACAAAGAAAAGTTAATTTCCATTGTGGAGAACAATCAAAGAGCCATCTTGTCGGTGACGACGCACAGTCAAATCATGGAACTCGTACGCAGCATGCAAGATCGACATTTACCCATCCGAGTGCTCAAATTGAAAAACGCTCTCAAAAAACCGGGCCGATTCATTTGGAATTCTCTCACGGAATCTTGGCAAGAGCTGGCAGACACCGATATTAAGGATCATGTCAATAATTTGTGGCATTACGTGAAGGAGTTTTACACTGACTATAAAAATTCGGGTGGATTGGGAGGTCCCGATAAAGATCTCATCTATAAATTTAACACCCTGTCCGTCGTCTATGCAATTTCCAGCGACACAAACATGGAGCGTAAAATTATACAGATGGACACCCACAAGTGGTTTTTACGGCTAGAAGACGGTGTCCTCGATTTGTTGACAGGCCACATTGGCGGTGTGGTACCGGATTTTTTTCTGTCCGATAAAAAAATCAACCTGGGCATTGCTCGACTGGAGATGAGAGATTTATGTAACCATGCTCCTCACTTGGAATTCCTTTACGAAACACTCACTCAAAAGAAATTTTTTTTACAATATTTACAAAATTTATTTCTCGATACGACAGATAACCTGTTTTCAACCCTCTACGACCTGATGCCAGAACCACCACTCGATAATTTGGGTAGATCCATGCTCCATTTTTATATCAACCTCTGCAAATGCACCTGTTTCGAATATGATTTGCTCATGTACCTTTTAGATGTGTTGGCCAGCGTGTTTATCGCCACGAATTACGAACGCAAATTTTTTGTTTGGAAAGGTCTCACGCGCAATGGCAAGAGTAAATTGTTGGAATTAATGGGAAAAGTGTTGGGAAACTATTATCATTCGATTCAGTCGGAGAATTTGTCACCCAACCATGGCGCCAATAACGCGACCCCAGAGCTAGCCTCTACTCTCTTTTCCTGTAGAATGGTCACGTGCGAGGAGTTGGAAAAACGATTAGACGAAAACCGGATAAAACAAATCACGGGCAACTCCTTTGTCACGTTTCGGAACATGTACGAACAAAATTCTGGAGGCATTCCGACTGCCAAATTGTTTGCAACGACCAACAACTATCCAGAGTGTAAGGCGACGGAAGCCTTTAAAGATCGTGTGGTGGCGATACCATTCGAAGCGGAATTTGTAGACGATGCTCCTAAAAAAACATCGGAGCAATTGGAAAAAAATACTTTTCAAAAAGATGTCTATGTGGTGGAACAGTCTTACCGAGGGGGGTTTCTAATGTTGTATTATCACCTAAAAAAACACATTAATCTTGAAAATGGGTTATTACCTTATCGACATACACCCGAGTACGTCACTGAATTTACAATAGATTATCTTATACACGCGGATATTTATGTCCAATTTAAAATACATATGGATGTCCAGTTAATGGTAGGGGGTCTCACAACGATGAATGATGTCAAATCAGCTATTCGTCAATATTTGAAAACAACCAAAAACACATCCTTTCACGAATCGGATTTATTAATTTCATTTGAAAAGGAATTTGGTCACCTCAGCCAAACGGACATCAAACTGGGTGCGTTTAATTTTACTAGTATGGTAGATGAAGAGGAACCCTCTCGAAAAAAAGCCAGAACCGACAATTATTCTTCTTTGGTGTTTTACGAAGGAGTCGTCATTAAAAATTTAAAACGGGCCAATACAGATTTATAGAAACAAAGAGATGTCTTGTAAAGAAGAATTTTACGATTTGAAGTTATTAAAGTTGAGTCGTTTACCGATTGACGAACTCGTCAAATCTAAGCATATAAGAGTGACGAATCGAATGCAAAATAAATTATGGAACATGTTTTACGATGTAACACCTGAAATTGTAAAAAAGTATAAAAATGAAGGAATCAATCACATAAAAGAGATTAAACAAAATTTGAGTTTGTATGGATACTTATATTTCGTAGCGCAACACAGTGATCAATGGTATAATGCTGCCTATTTTGACTACATTAATTTTCCACTGGCACAAAATAGACAGACCGTTTTGAAAAAGATAAAAGAAATGGCCCAAGAAGTAACTAAACCAAACAGTTGTGAATTTGATGTAACCTGTCTCTATTTGTTGTATTTTTATGCCTTGTTGGTGAATCCAGACATGAATTGGATAACGATTGACTATTTGTCAAATGGGAATAAGTATCATCAGTATGGAACGAGATTGAAAGGTAAAATGAAAATTGTTGTAAAGAAAACGTGGATGTAAAAAATCGAGCCACCCACTCAAAAAAAAAAAAAAAAAAAAAAAAAAAAAAAAAAAAAAAATTTTTTTTTTTTTTTTTTTTTTTTTTTTAATGAAAGACCCTGCCAACAACCTACAGTTATTATTTCTTATATTTTCTTCAAACATGATTTACAACACTTGCGAGGGTTTTACTCTAGCAGAGGATGGAGTCGAAGTCATCGATAACATATTGACTCCAGAAGAGCTTTCAGCGCTTCAAGATAAAATGTGGCAATGGCTCAGCGACAAAACTAAATATTTATCAACTCCAATTGTAAAAAACAAACCGTTGACGTATAAATCAATATTTGAATTTTTTCCAAAGTCCGGAATGCTATTACAGAATTGGGATTTTGGACATAATCCCATGTCTTGGGCTATTCGTCAAAATCAAAAAGTTATCGATACATTTAGTAAAATTTGGAACACCGACGAATTATTAACTAGCTACGACGGTCTCAGCATATCTTTGCCATGCGAAATAACTAAGCGAGGTTGGTATCGAGGAACAGATAAACTCCATACAGATCAGTCATTTATGAGAAATGGATTTGAATGCGTACAAGGGTTGGTCAATTTGTTCGACGTCAATGAGGGAGACGCTACCCTTCGAGTGCTGAGAGGCAGTCATAAATTTCATATTAATAATTCAAAAGACTGGTACGTAATAACAGACGAACAGAAACGATTTTACATGGACAAATTAGGACACGATTCCGATATTTGCGTAGAAGCTAAAGCGGGTTCGCTTCTTTTATGGGACAGCAGAACGATTCATCAGGGCATACAACCTCAGCATTTCAGAGAAAAACCAAATATTCGCTGTGTATTGTATGTCTGTATGACACCGGCGTCTTTAGTATCCGAATCAGTATTAAAAACGCGAATACTACGTTTTGAACAGAGACGAACTTCCAATCATTGGCCCCATAAGATTCAAATTTTTCCGATAACGCCAAACACGTATGGAAAACCTATACCTCGAGTAGAAAACGACGACTTCGAAGAAACCGCTTTAATGAGAAAGCTTGTTGGATATAATTATTTGGAGAAATTTGAGAATTCCAATTCAAAATGAAAAAGACTGCAGTAGGATTGTAAAAATAATTATAAATTGATCTGACAAAAAAGTAATACAGACAGATGCAAGGAGACAGCTGCTTCATTGTTAAAACTCATACGTGTTGTTGCCGGAGAGCAGCTACTTGCCAATGAGTCATCACGGGGATTCAATGCACCTGGTCCCTTTTGAAAGGTCCCATTCATCCAAACCAACTGCTTCATGGGCCGCTATACTGAAAGCGACAGCTGCTTCATTGTTCCATTGTTCCCCCATCGTGCACCTGGTCCCTTTTGAAAGGCCCCATTCATCCAAACCAAAGACAGCTGCTTCATGGTTGAATGCCTCAATGAGATTGGGGAGGGAACCGTTATACGTGAAAGCGACAGCTGCTGCTCGCGAAAAAAAAAAAAAAAAAAAAAATTTTTTTTTTTTTTTTTTTTTTTTTTTTTTTAACGTCGGACTGATGTTCATTTACTATCATACTGGACTAGTGTCATGTTGGCCTTTGTAATTCAAGTGCGCACTTACAAAGTGTTGTGTTTCGTGGGGGACGACGAGAGCGTTTATCTGAGTGCAAAAGATATTACACAATTGTTGCGGTATCGTGTCAAAGAGACTTTGATGGTGAAAGATATTATGGAAGCAACTTTGCCTGTCGGTCTGTTGAGAAAAAGAATCATCCCACAAGCAACTTTAATGACTGTGTTGAAAAAGTCTGAATACATTCAAGCCGATTGTTTGTACAAAATACTAACCAATGAAGAGAGGATCAGCGAAGCGGAGTGTGAATTCCTCTACGGTTGCCACATACCCATAATAACCGGAAGCAGTACAGCTGAATCGAAACCATTTAATATTTGGTTGAACCATTACATCTATCCAAACGATTCCCCTCCACCCCCCTATTCTCTACCTACCAAGTTAAACCTTTTTTGTTATGGAACTTTTCCCGAGACAATTACTCTATTTACAAATACTGAAGAACAATCATATGTAAAAATGGTTTATCCTGAATAAAAATGTTTTATTTTAATTTTTTCAAGATATTACACATTGCCAGGATTCGGACTCGACCGTTTTGGCGAGGCGAGCATTATTTAAAAATATAACTGCCTCTTCATCCAAATGAAAATTAATTTCTTTATTTGTTAACATTGTATTCTCATCCGATCCTACGTTCAAATTGTAACATAAATTGTGTTTGGATAACATCAAGGCTAAACGTACGACACTTACATTCACATCAAAGGTGCGTTCTCCGACTTCCATGAAAAAATGGACCCATTCTTCCACGAGTGCCGGTAAATGTAATTTTTTGAGATGCGGATGACTCTCCTCCGATTTTGTGAGACACCACGTGTCCAACCCCCTCAAGTAAACTCTTCGTAAAGAATAATTTTTATTGTATTTGAAGGTTTCGATGACTCGAATGTTACTGTCTTCATTCAAATTGATAGTGGCCGACGACAAAAGGTAATTACCATTCAACACGGGTTCTTTGGTAGGTGTACCCTCAAAGAGGGGTTGGCTGAAGCAGAAAAAGGTTTCTCGGTACACCACGCCGATGACGACCGTATCCAACGTCACTTTTTTCATGTTGGTGTCGATGAGTAACGAGGAGAGTACAAACGAAATGGGTGTCCACAAGGTGGCGGGTACGTGATCGTATTCCACATAGCGCTCATAGGGTTGAGAGACATGGAGTACTCGGTTCGGACTGTTGCCGTTAATACTCAGAGCGACAAATTTAGAAGGATCTTTTTTTTGTTCGAGGAGACGCCCTCCCTCATACGTGAGTACAAAAGGATATTCGATAATTAAACCTAAATTGGTATCATTAATATATTTTTCACTCGTACGACGCGACAAGTTTTTATAGTAGGATAGCAACACGTCTTGGATCAAGAGTTCGGGTTTCCTGGAACTGAGTGTCTTCTGTATCTGACCCGTCGAGAGAATGTTTCCGCTGTAGAAACCGGCATCTGTAACGGGTTGAAACTTTATAAATTTAGGATTGGCTATGACCAACCTACTCAAATAAGGTATTGTCATGACGTCTCGACGAGATTGCCATTCCGATGCCAAATTGACTACGTAATCCATAGGTTCATTGGACAAAAAACAGATCCGATAAAAAGGTGTCTTTTCGCATTTATTGAAATAACATCCACCTGGGAAGGGCAAATCTAAATTATCCAAATACAACACTGTATTCTTGTAAAAGAATACATTGTCGTAAGTCGGTCTAATGTTACCCTCTAAATATTGGCAAATAATCTCTGGATTGTAAACATAGTAAGGCGTTGCATAAAATTAAAAGGTAGTGTTACTCTGAGTGTCTCGATTGACAGGATACACCAAACGATTGTTTCCGAGGCAAATGGTCCACAGATATTTTCGGTTACAAACAACGGAAGCCGGTACGTCCGATTTAAAAAAGGCTTTTAATGCCAATAAAAGAGGCTTATCCGAATCGATAGACACCGTTTCAGGGGGATACATTCTCATAAGGATCCAAGTTTCATAAGGAGAATATTCAAAATTAAAAATAATTATGTTACGTTTAAAATGGGAAACAGAAGCCTTGTGAAATTTACCATAATATAAACTGTACGTATTAAAGTTCATCGTACTTTATTTTACAAAAAAGACACGACACAGTTTGAATTCAAATAGATTTATTTTATTACATTACAGTCATTCCATCCTCCATGGTCTAGTATCCATGTTTCCAATCTGCGTTTAACCAATTGGGAAAAGGAGTGAAACGTCACCATTACAAATGAGTGGGGTAAATTTTTACCCATACATAAGTTGGTCAGTTCTCCAACAAAAATAAAAAAAGTCATAATTCTGCTCCAGTTTATACCATGACTGAACACTTCATTGGCTAGACCAGATAAAATAGAGTCAATCGTATTTTCATCGACGCCATCAAGTCGCTCACAAATTCCTCGCAGACGGTCCGCACAATTTTTTTTGTAAGTATCCAGAGTGTTTATGACCTTTTCCAATACTTCTTTTTCCGTTTCATTGATTGCCGTCATAGGATTGTAGTAATACACTCTTAATAAATGAGCAAAAATATTTTCCAATATGAAATCCATTCTAACAGGATCCTCTTGAAGAGGTTTGTATACCTTCGAACCCATGGCTAAACTGAGAGAATCTGAAGCTTCCACACACATACATATCATTAAAAAAAAAAAAAAAAAAAAAAAAAAAAAAAAAAAAATTTTTTTTTTTTTTTTTAAATTCTTTGGTAAAAGAATGGATTACATTTACGATAATAAATATCCTCTATTATATAATCGAATAATTTCTCTTTATTCAAAGTTTCTATAAATGCTTCAGATACAATGTCAAAAATCTTGTTGGGATTGTTGAATTTGGTAACACATTTAGCGACATACATCCCAGAATAAATTAAGCATTCCAAAATCAAAAACGGATACATTTTTCTAGATTTGAAGTTTTTATCTTTTAATAGGCGAGCAACGCGTGGTGAAACGTACTGTTTATGGATCTTATCTTTCAATTTTTCATGGACTTTTACCCATTTTTGAGGAGTTCTCCCAATACCTGGATATAGTGTAAAATATTCATTTAAGATATTTAAAATATAACGATACATAGTAAGTAAAGCTTCATCCAGTTCAGATATATCTACATCATCTATTATTGTAGTACATCTCCAATTAGCCAAATACATACACTCTCGGAGAAGTTGTTGGAAAATTTTTATGACATCGTCAATATCATAATATTGAATCCTCGTGCAAAGACTCATCTTCAACTAAAGTAAAAAAAATTTAATTTAAATTTAAAAAAAAAAAAAAAAAAAAAAAAAAAAAATTTTTTTTTTTTTTTTTTTTTTTTTTTTTTTTTTTTAATTAAGGTTAGAAATTTTTTTACATCATTTGAGAGGATGGATTATTTCAAAGAGGCTTTATCCTTTACCCGTTCCACCATTTTACATGGTTATTTTGGCCGGTATCCTTTTTTGGTTAAATTTTATTTAAATGCTATTCCAGAATTAGAACCCGTTTCTGAATTTGAGCCTATTTTTCGATACGGCAATCGTTTTTTATACCTTCTCATCGAACCGCCTTTCGACGTATGCATTCCTTCCAACCAATGGACCTTAGTGCTCACCAGTCACTTACATCTGCATTGGAATGCCCTCTGGACGCGCGTTGTTCATTGTCCCCACCCTCTCCACCACACCTCGTTGCCAGTCGAAGCGTCTTCCGATCAAGAGGTCTTCTTACCTCCGACCTGTCATCCTTTCACCCCCCCTCTTTCCTCCCCTCGAATCGATCTCGCCTCCGTAGACGACGTCCATGAAGCCTATCTGAGGCTGTTGACTTTCTTGGACCACCCTTCTTCCCAGTGGTCCCTCTCGGTTCGGGAGGGTATGCGTCGGCACCTCTTACAACGAGCCCCGGAACTCGTTCCGATTTTAGGGTAGCTTTTTACGTTTGGAGGGGGGTTGTTGCAGTTTCGCTTTGCGTTCAGCCGCTACCCATTTCATGGCTTCTTCGCCCGCCATGTCCGCATAGAGGGCGGCACATCGTTGAATGTCTGGGTCCTGTGATTCGCGATTCTCCAGAGCCACTTCGATAATCTCTTTGATTTTTCCGGGATCTGTGTAGTAGGTGTACAAGGCTCGGACGGCTCCGTTGTGCTGAGCAAAAGCAGGAGCGAAAGCGTCGGACACGTACGCTTTGGGATGATTTCCGAGGACACCGTCGACCGCAAACCATCGACACGTGGCCGTGGCATCATATTTGTACCAACAGCAGGCAAATTTGGTGAGTTCTGAGGAATGGGGATTGTCTTTGGCCAAAACCCTTTCGACAGACGCTCGTTCGTCGTGCGAGAGGGTCGCCCGTAATTTCTCATAAGCGGTCAAAATGTCTTCATGAAAGGCTCGGAAGGCAGCGTCACCATAGTTGGGAGGAACGCGTGTATGCTCAAATATTTTTCGATACAATCGCTGGATGATAGTTTCCAACGTCAGGTAAGGATTGGTACTTTGATCCACCTCATGATGAAGAGCATGTTGAATGAGGGGTTCGATGGGATCCATGATGAACTCCATAACTTTTGGATAGACTATATATATTTGAAAAAAAAAAAAAAAAAAATTTTTTTTTTTTTTTTTTTTTTTTTTAAATATATTTATACATATTTCAATTTTAATGAATAATAATTTATTTTCACCATGGCCTGTCATTACACTGCCCATATAACATTTGCTTCAAAAGGGGGAACTTGGATTCCATGGAACATGGCCTTTACATCCGTTGACTTCCCATTTGAGACTGTTACTATCGGTTTACTGACCGATAATCTTACATTTGAGTATAAAGATTTATATTACAATTATACTATAAGTCATTTTCTTAGATCTGAGGACATCAAATATGATTATTACGCTAATGAATGGGATGTGGAAGACATCATTTTAAAAGCATATGATTCTCACCTGAAGGAAGACGATAAAACTACTATTATTGAAGCGGTAGACCTACAAACTTATAACTATTTAAGAGAAATTTTACCAAATGTGACTTTTTCAAAATCCAATTCGCAAAGTGAAGACCTCACATTAGCTGCAGCGTTTAGAAAATATAAAAACCATCAATAATTAAAAAAAAAAAAAAAAAAAAAAAAAAAAAAAAAAAAAAAAAAAATTTTTTTTTTTTTTTTTTTTCGATACTTCTATTTCAGGGTCTATCCCAGGGCAGCCATGGTTCGTACTTCTATTCCAGGGCAGCGATATTGTACCATTCTTGGATGTCTATGAGTACAACCTAAAACTCGTACACCTGTCTTCATTTTAACTATTTCAACATTTGGAAATTCACATATATTTTTAAAGAAATTGTATTGAAATTTTCCACGCACCTTTAATATATTGTCTTGTGGAAATAACAACTGATATTCATACATGAGCTGAATTCTCCAGGTGGCTTCTTGTAATTTAATAACAGCAACTGGAGAAATTGTGTTATATCGCTGACATGTAGAATTCGAAAATCGATCTTTGTTGTACATTCTAGATCTTGTCAAAACTGTATCTCTCATGGTCTGTTTGTAAAATGCAGGAGGAGCGATTTGAAATATATAAATTTGGTCTGGATTGTTAGCGAATGCAATTTCCAAAGGAAACAATAAGCCATCATAACAACTCATACAAACAACCTCGGCAAACATGTTTTTTAAGAAGAAACAAAAAATGTTTTATTTATTATATAAATCTTAAAAAAAAAAAAAAAAAAAAAAAAAAAAAATTTTTTTTTTTTTTTTTTTTTTAAATAAAGTTCTGTGAATATAAAGTTATGGCATCCTATCAATCTTTTTTAAAGTCCATTTTTGGTCATCATTATTCTCTTCATGCTCCCTACCTACACAAATTGAATTTATATTGTCTTTTTGTGGTGACCTTTACCGTTTCCCTCTGTGTCTATACTCTTTTCCAGTGTCAAAGCGCCTTCGATCGGACCTTTGAAGAGCGTGTGCATCTCATGCGCGTCAAATATGCCACGGCTCAACGTCCCGGCTATGATTAAACCCATTGTCAGCAATTACGATGACCACGTCAATAATTTTATTGGTTTCTTACATCATAAACTTCAATGTCATTTGGAATATTTGGGACCGGATGACCTTCACCAACACATTTTACAAAAAACTGTGTACGCTTGTTGCGTCTACTATAAACCCAAGAAATATTTGAAAGATGTCTTTCCCGTCATGATTGGATCGCGTCTGGATTTCGCCATTCGGCAGGGCCAGCGTCTTTTTCAACAACCCTTACCACCTCCCGCCGCCTCAGCGTCTCCTTTTGAAACCGTGGACATTGGTCAAGGTTTTTTCATCATCAATGGTTTTTTGCGCCACGTTCCCTATTTCTATACCAACGATCCGACCAACACGCATGTCATTCAGAAAAAAATGGTCCGGGTGTATTCCTACAACGAGCAGGATCGCGGCAAAGAACTGAGCTATTACATGGCTGACTTTCGAGGTCGACGCTATGGCGATTTGGTGGTGGTCCAGAACGACGGCTCCGAATCCTCCGAGGACCCTCATTTTTTTTCGCACTGCCCTTACCCGGTGCACCTGTCGGCCTACATGAAACAAATTTATCACGACGATCTCTTTGATATTGATCATCTGGGGAACAAAATTGTGGTGAGCCCCGGACATTTGTTCACCAAACTCTTTATCAAATATTTGTATGCTCCCCTTCGAGAGCACGACTGGAAGACGGCCAAGTCCAAACTGGCGATTGTGTGTCATTCGATCGAAACGGGCTGTCTCCTCCATGTCCTCTCCCGAAAGACCGTCTATTTCAAAGAGGGGAAATCGGCGGGTAAAATGACGCGCGAAATCCACGAGAGTCATCGCGAGATTGGCAACAATGGCGAAGTGTTTATCGAAAAGAGTATGGGCTGCTATCGCGAAGTGCTTTCGCAGACCTATCCGCTGAATCCGTATCTGCTGTACCTGGTCATTCGGCAAATGTCCAACAAGGTCAATCAGTATCTCCTGGAACCGTTTCATCCGAGTTACGAAGGTTGGTTTTGCAAGTTGGGCATCTTTGAGACCAAGAACGTCGGGCGAACCAACATGATGGCGCGGGACGTGGTCGTGTCCACGGTCGACGGGTTGGATGTGGTGTATCAAGATCCCCAACAGAGTCCCTTTTGGGAGTGGCTCCGCCTCGAGCCGCAGTGGGACAGTCCGTATTTCGTCGTCGTGAACGAGGCCTGCATTCCGGTGACCCGAGCCTGTTTTTGGAAGATGGATCTACTGCGACTCAAAGAACGTTTTCAACACATTGAGTGTTACGAGAGGGGAAAATTTATTGTGATTCGCTACAAAATGGGATTGATCATGAAGCGGCTTCCCGACACCCCCCTCTGGGTCACGCCTTACGACGAACTCTATTGGAGCCGGTATTTTTTCGGTCACGAGGTACGGCAGGAAGCGCACAGTTACCTGGTCGACTTGAATCCCTACTACCATCACAATGCTTTTCTGAAAAACGTGTTGGCTTTCAACGCCCTCAAAAATGCCATCCTGGCGACGGATCCCCGCTACGCCCTGTATTTCCTGGATACGGTGTCGGCTTATCGCCACGCTCCCTCGCCCGATCACCTGCCCCTCCTGGAGCCGGTCGAGGATGGCTTCTCTCCCCACTTTACGCTCTTCTTACCCAAAGTGACCGTCACCTACATGAGTTTCTTGGGCATGATGCAGGAAGATTGTATCGTGAAGCGAGCCGGCTGCCGCTCGTTCGACTCGTACCGCTTTTACACACTCCGCTTCAAAGTGAAGGCAACCGCTTGGACCCGATTCTATCCGGTGCACGGCGACGTGGACGAGGAGTCGACGTTGTTGGGCACCTGCATCAGCGGAGAGCGAGTGGAAGTCGAGCCCTACTCCATCCACGTGCGGGTGGAGAGGGTGTCGCCGCAAGAGCACCGCCTCTACTTTACCAAATCGCCTTTTCGGGTATTGCAACATGTTTTGAGCGGAGACAAACTGACCATCAGCGTGGAACAGGAGCACGAGAGCAGTACGGGCGACAAACTATGCAGCCTGCACGGCCAGAAAGGAGTGCTGCGGATCGCAGAAGCCGTGCCCACGTTGGATCGGGTCGTCCAACCCGATCTGATTGTCAATCCCTACTGTTTGTTTCGCATGACGATGGGTCAGGTGATCGAGGCCCAGGGACAGGACGCTCTCACCGTGCACAATTCGGAGGGTCGCCTGATGAAGGGAGCCAAGGCGTTTTATGGTCGCACCTTCTATTTTGCTGTGGCGTATTTGAGTAGCGAACATATGTATGCTCCCGACTCGTGGGTGACGGACCGAGTGTTGGGAACGCCCGTAAAGGGCCGCAGCCGAAGAGGGGGGATGAAAATCGGCAACATGGAAGTGAATGCGTTGCGAGGCAATGGAGTGGCTTGTTGTTTTGAAGAGAAATTTTTCGAAGATGGGGATCGCGTACCCATTGAGGCGACGGTGGCCATCCCCAAATCCGTCAATTTAGTCGCCGAAGACATGAAATTTTATAAATGCTTTCTAGACTATGAGACGTTACCCACGATTATCATGGAATAATAACCATCATAATAATGAATATATATATATATATATATATATATATATATATATATATATATATATATATATATATTTATTTATTTATTTATTTATTATTATCATCATTTTTTTTAATATATTGAGGTTTTTTTATAGTAAATTACTCCATTTTATTTTTTCTAATAAAGTTGGCCAAACCTATTATTTTTTATAATGAAATTGTACAAACCTATAATTTTTTCTAATTTAAATTGAACTGAAAATTTTTTTAAAAAACATTAGAAAAAATAATAGGTTTGTACAATTTTATTATAAAAAATAAAATGACCCTTTTTTCTAAAGAATTTGTAAAAAAAATTCACACTTGATCCATACAAAATGAGAAATGGCGAAACCGGCAAAAATAGTTAAGTACTGTCAATCCCTTGAACAATAAAAAATATTAAGCAGCTTTTAGGGTAGGCAAAAACAGTTGAGTAGTACAAATAAGTTAAACAATAAAAATTCCCTATAACGGTCAAAAATGTTGAGCACTGTAAATACCCCAAACAATAAAAAAGTTTTTTCGATCGGTACAAAATACATGGGCGGTGCTCAAAACGGTAAAAAAACTTGAGCACTGTAAATACCCCAAACAATAAAAAAGTTTTTTCGATAGGTACAAAATACATGGGCGGTGCTCGAAACGGTAAAAAAACTTGAGCTGTGTAAATACCCCAAACAATAAAAATTCCCCAAGATGGTCAAAAATGTTGAGCACTGTAAATAAGTCAAACAGGCAAAAATCCATAGAAAATACATGGGACGATAAAATATAGAAAGTACTGCAAATCGCTTAAACAATAAAAAAACATTGATCAGTATTTAGGACGGCAAAATAGTAGAGCACTGTCAATCTTTTAAACAATAAAAAAATATTAAGCAACTTTTAGAGTAGGCAAAAATAGTTGAGTACTGCAAATAAGTTAAACAATAAAAAATCAACAAGATGGTGAAAAATGTTGAGCACTGTAAATACCCCAAACAATAAAAAAGTTTTTTCGATCGGTACAAAATACATGGGCGGTGCTCGAAACGGTAAAAAAACTTGAGCTGTGTAAATACCCCAAACAATAAAAAAGTTTTTTCGATAGGTACAAAATACATGGGCGGTGCTCGAAACGGTAAAAAAACTTGAGCTGTGTAAATACCCCAAACAATAAAAATTCCCCACGATGGTCAAAAATGTTGAGCACTGTAAATAAGTCAAACAGGCAAAAATCAATACAAAATACATGGGACAATAAAATAAATGAAACACTGTGAAGGACTCAAACAATAAAAAAATATTGAGCAAGGATTTCGGATAGGAAAAATATTTGAGCATTGTGAATAACTCAAACAATAAAAAACATTAAGCACTATACAATAAAAAAAACATTGAGCAAGTAACTATACAATAAAAAAACATTGAGCAAGTAACTATACAATAAAAAAACATTGAGTAAGTAACTATATAATAAAAAAACATTGAGCAAGTGTTTAAGATAGATTCAGACAAAAGGTTAAAAATTTTTTTATTGATTAGGCTGGTATAAAATGGTGCGATTGTTCTTTCGTAAAAACATATACATTTGTGGGTGGTATGGCATCCATCCACACAACAATACCATGTACTTTATCATGAAACAAAGACGGAGGTACCTCTTCTATCTCCATTACAGTGGCTGTATAAATCTTTAACCAGTCATAAAAACTTTCACCTTCTTCTGTAGTGACCCACAGTTCTGGTATTCCTTTCATTAAATGTTGTTGAATTACTTTTATTTTTTCAAATAAATCTCCATTTGGAAACTCTTTTAGTAATTCTGCATGATTTACTAAACGTCTACTCAATAAATATTTTTTTAAATGATGAGGATTTCGTATTACGTCTTTTAAAGATTCAGTATTTTTGTATTTTGTAGTGGAGGACTTGTAACCTAATAACCGACCGACATCTGAAGCAGCCCAGTAGAGAGTGCCATCCTTACCGATAACTCCTAGCATGGTTGAGCTTTCCATCCTCAATCTGAACATTTTGAATGAGAAAGACATACCAGCTGAATTCTTAAATCCTTAAAAAAAAAAAAAAAAAAAAATTTTTTTTTTTTTTTTTTTTTTTTTTTTCAAAGTAGGTAAAAAAAAAAAAAAAAAAAAAAAAAAAAAAAAAAAAAATTTTTTTTTTTTTTTTTTTTTTTTTTTTTTTTTTTTATATATAGAGATGTCTGGATTTACTCTTTGCATTCATTCGAGAGCTTTTGTACAATGTGGTTCAGATTAGCTTTCAAAGAAAAGCCGTATTTGTGTGGAGCGGTTGGTGGAGATGGTGGTATATACTGGAGAGCTGAAGAAGTGGGACGCTTTTTGGGATATAGTAATCCTACTGCATTTGCTAGGCGATATGCCAAGCGTTATTTGAACGATCTGGTACCTGAACCAGTGCTGTATAAACTAAAGAAACCATCTAAGGATATCTGTGTTTTCACTTTGGATGAAATGATTGGCGTTATGAAAAGTGTAAGATATAAGTTTCAAGCAATTGGTGAATTTTTAAATGCATGGTCGAATGGCATGGTGGAAAGTGAAAGTTTGGACCCTCAACTGGATCCCCAATCATCGCCTATTATAGAATTTTCACAAACGGGTGATGTTAGACTTCTAGAATGGCTTAAAAGATATGTGGATTATAGTGTGCAAAATTATGTAGAAATATGCAAAGAATTTGAAAGGTCTAAACAACCAGTGATTAAAACAGACCCTTCAGACCAAGAAATGGACGAGCAAATGGATCCTGGAGTATTGACTCAAGAGCAACAGCCAGAAGTATTGACTCAAGAGCAACAGCCAGAAGTATTGACTCAAGAGCGACAGCCAGAAGTATTGACTCAAGAGCAACAACCAGGATTATTCACTCAAGAGCAACAACCAGGATTATTCACTCCAGAGCAACAACCAGGATTATTCACTCCAGAGCAGAAACCAAGGACTCCAGAGCAGCAACCAAGGACTCCAGAGCAGCAACCAAGGACTCCAGAGCAGCAACCAAGATTATTGACTCCAGAGCAGCAACCTTCATACAATTTTGCAGATCAGCCACAGCAACCATTAAATCAATATACTTTCATGGACAATATCGTCGGAGAGCCGATGCAACCGACCAATCGTTATGTGGATGAAGATGGAAATTTCAACTTAAGTGTGCAAAATAAGACTATCTTAAAAATAACTTCAACAAATGAAATAGTTCCACCTGATGAAATATATTTTGTGGTAAACGATAAAGTGCAAACATATTTCAAATATATTCCTCCATTTTTTTAAAAACATGACTCGTTATGTGAATCTATGAAGATGGAAATTTTAGTTTGTGATGTGGTGTAACATATTAAATGAATAAATTGTCATTTTTTAATTAATTGTTCACAATTTCTTTATTAGTTTCATTCAATTTAATTTTTACATTGAGCTAAAAGGAAAAAAAATCATCTCAAATAAACAACATAAGGAATTTTATTTTTAGACATTAAAAAATCACCTCATCATTTTCCATGCTCCCCACCTTAAAGGGGCCCATTACAATAAATTTTATCACACACGGCAGGTGCCACTCTCTCATAGGAGAGCTCACTCCAAGCAAAGAGGTCCACGCTGACAGCGCCAGGGAAAGAGGTCCACGCTTACGGCGGCCTCTCTGAAAGGTGAGCATTGGCTAATGTCACCCGCGGCCGGAGGGGTGTATATTTAGATTTCAGCTGGGTCATGTTATATTGACCCATTTCACATTTTTGAACTTTGATAAATGATTCATTGTATGGATTTTTGAGAAGATTGTCAGGTAGATACTGCTTCACATACTCTTTATAAGTTATGATATGAAAGAGAGGTACCTGTCTGCATAAGTGGCACCAATTTTCCTTTCTTCGTACATAGGATGGAAAACTATAGCTACACATAGTATAGTAATATCTAGAAATACTCTCCTCCACACTACTCTCTTCTCCATAAAGAAGTAATTGCATGCAGTGAAGGCACATTAAATATCTACAACGATCCTTCATGAAGTGCCATCCAACATAGATTACTTGAGGGTCTTTTTTAAATAAATATTTGTTAGATAGGTTACTTTGAAAATAAGTAGCTATATTTCTATCAAAAACTATATCTCTTTCAAAAAAGAGTTCTTGTAACGATTTACCTTTCAAAAATTGTTCAATTTCCGATTTAAGATGATTAATGGGTACGGGTACAATATATTTCTGACATTCTCGAACAGCTTTTTGGAAAAGTCGAGTAGGTAAATTCAGGTGTACGATATCATGAAAAGTACTCATGCTATCCCATATCTTTTTAATACACCTATCTTCTAACGTAAAAACACAACAATTACA
Organism: Salticus scenicus; assembly: GCA_963930645.1. Classification (NCBI taxonomy): domain Eukaryota; kingdom Metazoa; phylum Arthropoda; class Arachnida; order Araneae; family Salticidae; genus Salticus; species Salticus scenicus. Next base: position 63,364 of record CAWVNO010002304.1, read on the forward strand.
ATTATTAGACAAATTATGAAGAATCGACGCATCAAAATGGATTAAATGTACCGTAAATCCATACGGCAATTCTGTCCAAACACCTCGGTCGATTTCATTGTCTGCATTAATAATGAAATGTATGTGAGGGTCCCGCACTGTAGAATCATGTATTACAAAATCAATTACATTTATATTATAGTCTTCAATAATTCTTTCCATGAGCAGGCATGCCATCCCGTCTTCTATCAGTATCACGTGATATACATAATTATAATGTGTATAGGTAGGTTCACTACATTTACGACGATTCTGTCTATCGTACCACCTGAACATAATGGCACGATCTCTGGGCAGTCAAGATAATGGTTATATGAAAAAAAAAAAAAAAAAAAAAAAAAAAAAAAAAAAACATTTTTTTTTTTTTTTAAAATGTGTGGGAAATTGAAGGGTGGACATGTTCGAGATGGTTGATTATGCTTACACAGTTCATGCTTCTTTTATCCGTTATCAGGATAAAAAACTTCCATGGCATATTACTCTCAGATCAACAAAACCACCATTTGAGGTCATCAAGGTTGGTTTATCGACGAAAGATCTTACCTGGGACGATGGGGATCAACAATATAATTTTGTATATTTGGATGACTACCCAAGAAATCCTTCTCTAAAATTGGATCATGAAATTAATTTTACCAATTTCGAGATGGAGTTTAACGAGATCTATGGACAAAATTATTGGAAAGATGGTTGGGTGATACAACTAGCAGCTGTTGACAGACCCACATATGACTATTTGAAAAAGATTCATAATTCTGTCATGTTGTTAGATTTCCAATATATGGGGGAAGATCGAACTTTGGCAGCAGCATATAGAATCTATCAATCATCACCATCATCTGTTGACCCCCATTGACAAAAAAAAAAAAAAAAAAAAAAAAAAAAAAAAAAAAAATTTTTTTTTTTTTTTTTTTTTTTTTTTACCTGATATATAGAACTATCCCAATCATTGTCCCAATCATTGCCAAGAGTAATAACCACCATGAGGAAGATTTTTTTGGGCGAACCCATTTGATTTGATTCGTACCCAATTCCTTATACTGGTAGGGTATTTGAGGCATCTTAGATTTGTTGGCCAATTGTATATTGGTCAAAAAATCGGGTGGATTTCTCATCAAAGTACCAATTACATTTTCTGGTAAAATTGGGGGTTCTTTCCTCATATCGGTAAAATATTGTCCCCCATATAAACCAAATAATATAATTTTTCCGTCGTTGGTGGTCGCATAATCGTCTAACAAATTCTTGTTGGTCAGCGCGGGTGAAAGGTAATATTCGTTATTGAAAGCATCTCTTGGATAAAAAGGTTTCTCATCTACGGCATACCTGTCGTTTAGAATCATTTCTTGTAATTCCGTGTTCTTGGGATAAATTTCTCCCCCTTCCTTTGTCTTGGCGTATCTTTGTGGAACCGTGTGTGGTTGGTTCCAATCTACATAGGTCACATAATATTCGTTTCCCACGTCATCTTTTGGAAAGATTTGTTGACCCTCGCGGGTCGTGGCATAATAGAGGGATCCGTCTGACTTTCGAGCCACTCCCCCGTCTTCGGGATAGTACTCGTTTCCGTTGTTGAATTGAGCATAATACTGATTACCATCCCTGCCTCTTCCTATGATCCATTTCCCATTGATTCTTTCGTAAATCTCGTTGCCTTGCCCATCTTTACGGTACAGTGGCCTACCCCTCGCACTCAAAGGATAGAGATACTGACCTTTTTTCTGTATCAAGGGTAAGATCGAAGGATAATATTCATCGTGGAACTCATTTTTCGGATAGTAATCGTATCCGTCGGAAGATTTGGCATAACGTCCCCCTCGCACCACTTCCCGACCGGCTAGATCCCTCGGATAGATTTCATTTCCAGCTTCATCTAATTTGTAATACGTCATTGAACTTAATTTTTGTACCACCATGGGTATTACCAATTTTTGTAAATTGATGAGACCACCGGTCTCGGAACCGGCTTATTTTGATTCGCTGCTCTTCGACTGCCAGAGTTTTCTCTACATTTCGATTGATCATTGTCTCGAAGTTTCGGAATCGGAAATGTTGGAGGAAATTTGTGAGGATACTTGGACTCAGTTGCACAGCTTGTTGCAGATCTTTTTACCCCACGCTCCACAGAGTTTGACCCTCGTTCTCTCTTTTGACGGAGAAGGGGTGCCCATGAAATGGCCGGCGCAAAGAGATCGTCGTCGGTCTGCCAAAGTCTCCCGAAAATCCTTTTACCGCAACATCTTGTTCGGTCCCAACACGCTGGCTCAGCGGGTCCAAGACTATGTTCTCCAGAAGTTGACCGAGACAGTCGACCGGGAGCTGAAAGTGGTGATGAGTGGGTGCAACGTGCCGGGAGAAGGCGAACACAAAATCTTTCACGTTGCCGACACGTTGCCCGAGTGTCAACACCCGATCGTGATCAGTGTGGACCAAGATGTGTTTATTTTGGCTTTTTTACGACTCCATCGTTTTCGAAGCCTTCAAATTTACAGATATAAACATTTTTACCCGATCGAACCCGACCTCGTTCCTTATCCACTGGAACGCCTGGTCCAGGCCTCGTTTCTCTTTGGCAACGATTTCATTCCCACCCTGGTCGGCATTACGCCGGCCAACGCCTCCCACATACACGAGGCGTTGAGGCAGTGCAGCGGCGACCCCCCCAGCCTCCTCGCCACGTTTTTGAAACACCTCGAGACCCGTCTGCGCTTCACCCGAGTGGAATGTGTGCCGCGTCTCTTACTCGTCTGCTTTTGGGTCACCCATTTCTGGATCTTGGATTACTATACGCGTTGCGAGTTTCCTCAACAATTTTTGGAAAATCGAGTCTACGATGCGTTCGATCGAAACCAGCTCCTCACGGGCCTGAGGGACGAAGCATTTTCGAGCAGCGCCTACCACGAAGCCCAAGAGACGTACCAGGACATGCTCACGCAACCCATTCCCCATGCGGCCCGACACGTGTTTACGGAGGAGGCACTCCTGAATCGCTTGCAGCCTTATTGGACAAGACCAGAGAATACCTCTTGTACCGTTTTGCAATTAAGCGGCTCGCGGTGTAAAAAAAGAAAATCAGAAAAATCCCTAGCCACGGATACGGAAACCAAGGCAAAAATCGGAAAGGTCCAAAAATAACGGCGGCACCCTCCCGATAGTTCAACCGTCGATCCAGTCGAAGGAGTCGGGTGACGGGGTCCGGGGCTAGAACGAGCTCCAGCTGACTGTTAAAGACAATGAGGGCTTTGGTCCAGTCCACGGGTTGGAATTCGGCTGGATCCATCCTCTCGGCGAAAGGGAAATCGCGATAGACTGAAGACTCCATGACCCGTTTTAAAAACTGAGCCGTAAAAATGACATTTTCCGGATAAGCGAGGGTGATGCGAGATTTGACAAACTGGTCATGGTAAGGAATCCAGGGAGATTGGAAAAGTACCTGTTCGAGGGTGGACGACATCTTTTCTTAAACAAGACGATGGAGGACGAGATTGTCGAGACGTTGACGCGACAAACCCTTTTATTTCGAAAGGGTCCAGAGGGCGGCAATGAGTTTATTGATATTATGGACGGGACTCTTTTTAAAGTCGACGGCCATCTGAAGAAAGAGGACACGATCAAAAGCCACTACAAAGAGAAAGATACAACGAACTTTACACCCCTGGACGATAATTATTATAAAGAAGAATTTCTTAAAAAGTGCATGACCTTAGCCATGGCAAAGAGAGCCGACGGAGTCTATAATATCAATAGAAATATAACATTTAGAACAACAATAGAGTCAGACGAGGATTTTCAAGAAGAGGTAACAAAAAAATGTACAATTTACATGGAAAACCAAATCAAAAAAAATAGCCCATTAATCTACGTATGGAGTGTCGAGGAATATGAAGAAGAGAAGCGAAAACAACTGGCGGAGATAGAGGCAAAACAAGCGAAGGAGAACGCCCTGCTAAAGACTCTCCTCGTGGAGGAGAAGGATGACCTACTAGAGGTAAACTTAAATGAGGGGGAACATGTAGTACCACGCCCTAAAAAGTCCAAAACCGATCAGCCGCCTACGGCGCCAGACCCGAATGCAGTAACGGGGGGAGGGACCAGTACGCCGAAGGAGGAGGACACAGCAATGGACGTGAGTGATTCAGGAGGGGGGAAAATAAATAAAGATATTCCACTTAATCCACAAGGAGGAGGAGGAGGAGGAGGAGACGACGAAGAAGACGACGTGACACTCGCGAATGTCCTGGGGTATCATATGATAAGATTTAGAGACTATTTGCGGCTGTTGCAAAGATTTTCAAAGTATGGTAAAATGCTAGAGGGAGTTGAAGGTCAAATAACCTATATGAATTTTACAGAACGGCAACGGCTAAAGATAGGGTTACCTAATTTCCTTAAAAAATTTATTACAGAGCAGACAGGACTCGTACGGATTATAAACCATTTAGAATATCGTAAAATGAAAACGCCACCAACTCCAGTTTAAAAAAAAAAAAAAAAAAAAAAAAAAAAAAAAAATTTTTTTTTTTTTTTTTTTTTTTTTTTTAACAGATGTCGGTTTCCAGCTCTCGTACTTCATGATTGGGGAACATGTATTTATAGATGCGAGACTGCATTTCCTTGGACATTGTCATTGTATTGTATCGAACGCTATTCAGAAGAGAATTGTATACTGGGATGGATACATCAATGTTTTGATATTGTTGTGAAAAGGCTACAAATCTTTGTAAAATCCGTAAGTATTGCCTGAAGGTCAAGAAAGCATATGCTTTCTGGTCAAAGTCTGAAGGTTCCCCCCCAGCTTCACGGAGTAAAGTTTCTGTAGACTGGTTACCTCTTCTACGAGGAAATAATTGACCTTTTCGAGGTATGTTTTGTTTGGGAGGCCTAAAGGGATTGTCAATATCTTGATTTATGTGATCTTGTAAATAACTGTTGTATGAAGCACGCACCACCTCTTCAGTAGGGTCCTCTATGGTCTCTTTTGTAAAAAAATGTTTCATTGGTTTCACTCGACGATATCTGAAAAATGATTTTTCTGTCAGTGCATTCACCAAGTCTGGTAGAGTGTCCTCGGTCACGTGCAAAGTGTTTTGACTGAAATCAATCGACATGTCTTTACTTAGTGTTCGTTTTTTAAAGAGACGATTGCATCTACCAGTTTTTGACAAATCTGTATTAAAGTTCGGTCATTTTTGTCAGGTCTCTTGTAGGGTCGAACCTGTATTCTTAAATCGTAGGAAGTGTCCATGTTGGTAACCGCCTGATCATCTACTCCAATTAAAAAAATGTCTTCCTCGTATATCTGTCGAATATGCTCCCCTGCTTTTGAATAGCCATACAATTGCATAGCCCTTTTTCCCTCTTTACGGGCAAAAATTTTATACGCATAGTTACGGATGTTGATCAAATACCCATTCACAATGCGTCTGACGTAATCGTCCTCCCCTAAACTCCACAAAATAATATGAACATTCATACAGTGAAGCATTTTGATCATATAATCGGCATAAGGGCGAATATAAAACACATCGTTTTCAAATATACCCAAAGTTTCATCCATATCTAAAATGACAGTAATTATCATGTCTTGCATTATTAAGAAAGATGCGACATAATGTTAGTATTTCGGATAGAGTCAAAAGCATTATTCGTCACATTGCAAAACAAAAAGTTTATTATACGCCTCTTTCGTGTGGCGTTCATTTCAACAAACCCTGTTTAACGTTATTGAATAACCATAATTTAGAGCGATATCATTGTCTGTATGCAAATTCCTCTATACAATGGAGGTCGTACGCGCCAGTCGTCAATTCCTGTGACATTCCCGAACATGTGTATGACCTGAAAATTCTAAATGAAACACTCGGAAATAATTTTGTGTTAAAGTTTGTCGGTCATTTCAAAGAATTATCGGGTTATACAATTTGCATGTTTCAACAGCCAAACAGTTTATACTCTCCCGATATCATTTCTAAATCAGACTTCAAAGAAACTGTGTATACTATGATTGTGCTTTTTGTAGCAGTTTGCGAGCGTCTCGGAGGCATTACACCCAATGTAAAACATTTGTCCTTTATGTATAACCAGAGACATCCCGTATTGTGTGATGTGGGCTCGGAGAATTCTTCTAAAAAAACATTGGTGAATCGAGAAGAACATTTCAATAGAAAAAAGTGGAAAAAATTTTTACACCACAAAACCATACGAGATGTCATCCAATTGTTAAAAGCAAACTTTCCAAATTTTTTCCAAATAAAGAGAAAAGGAACCCATTGTATCTTAAATGATAGGGAAGAAGAGTTTGATGATGAAACACACAGACTCATTTGTAAGAGCACAAAATTGAATTTATTAGAGATATTAGAACAATTTATACATTTACTTCCCAATTTACAAATACGATCTGCAGTCATACAAAATTGGATTAACAATGAGGTATAGGATCAAATGGAAGTTTATAAATCAAACATATCCCCCATACTGCTTTCCATCTATGACAGTGGCGGTCCCTACAAAAGACACATGGCTCCAGGTGGAGTGGATCCATGCAAGTCACATCGAGAAATTGGTGTTCGGTATAACTGATCTCAATATCTTGCCATTTTTTGTAAGAAAAGTCATCGACACAATACAAAATTTCCACTTGCATCGTCGACACCGCTTCCGCTACGCTGGCATTCCCCAAATGTCCATCTTGCGTAATGCTAGTCACGCCGTTCGACAAAGTAAATCCCTCGATGGTTACACACAAAGCTGCAGCGATGTTCCTGTGATTGTAAACAGTTCGAAGAGGGGAAACAGGGACGACGGTGGTAGTAGAATCCACCACGACGGGAGAATCCACCACCACGGCGGGTTTATTATTTTTTCGTTCATTCGCTAAACGTTTCGTTAAGGCCATCATAGAGGGTCCGATGGTGATACGCAACTTGGGTCGCTGAGAACTCATCCTGATTCAGTCGATCTGTAGGCGGCAGCCAAAGTTCTGTCTTCTGCAATGGATGGGGAGTCCAAAAGAAGAACCGAATCGTAAAAAGGTACTAGATAATCATAAGTGGGTCGATCCACAGCTCCAAATTGAAATTTAAAATAATCTTTCCAATAATTCTTTTTATAAATTTTAACAAAATCCGATTCAAAGGGTACATTAACGACAAAGTTATCCGGTTTCAGCCGTCTGGGAAAATCCTCCGTGTTTTTATGATTATTGTCCACTTCAAAATTACGCCACGTGAAATGATCCCCAAGCCAGCCAATTCTGATAGTCTTGTGAGGTACACTGGTCGAAGTCATAGTGACGGTCCATGGAATGTGTTTTCCATTATGAGAAACAAAAGAAATGTGAATACTGTAAGCGTATCCAAGCATTGTAATGTGGATGGACCGAGTCTACAACTTATTAACACTAAAAAAAAAAAAAAAAAAAAAAAAAAAAAAAAAAATTTTTTTTTTTTTTTTTTTTTTTTTTTTTTTTTTTTTAATAAATGTTTCAAGATAAATGTTATGTATAATCATGGCATTTATACGGGTAGAGTATGATTCTCTTACAAGTTTAAAAAAACACTTTCAAAACATGAATGTTTTTCGTTATGCAGTTTCTCCTCTCCAAACGAATCCACCACCCAATTTTGTTCTCGTTGATCCAAAACTTTATTACGGTTCTTATGGTGGTCTGTTAAGTAATCGGTTTGTTCAAGACAAAGAATGCATATTTGATCCTATCGATAAAGATTTTTCTTTAGTTTGGTGGAATGCTTCACTTCCAAGACACGTGGGTGATACACATGTCCTTTCCGTTGGAGTGCGCGTGGCTGTAACCCCCACCATGTTTAAGCAAATGCAGATTAACCCTATTCGCAGATCGTGTGGAAAAAGTTCCTATTATGGTAACAAAGCTTTAATCATGAATTGACGGTCCTCTTCGTATTCTGATTGTGTGTAATCGGGTTCGTTGAGAAACGTATATTGCTTACGCCTCTGAGCATGTACACGATTGTGCATATCAAACCAAAGTTTAGAAAAATCTGTTTCTGTATTGAGTAATTGTGGTTTTAACTCCTCTACCATTTCTCGAAAATGAACCATACATATTCCGCAACGCAGTGTTCTGTATAAGGGTCCAATTATAATTTCGACCCAAAGATTTTTGTAAAATGGCATTTTTTCTCGGACTTTGAAAGCTTCCGCCATCCAATGTAAAAATCGCCAATAGAAAGAACTGTATTGACCCACGTGTAAAAAGTTTAATTTTTGAAAATCCCGTTCTGCTGGATAGAGTTCTTCTTGTGCCACAGTCACACCCACGTTTTTTAAAAGCTCGCGTAATACAGACGCATGTCCCCCACTCAAAAGTTGAACGACCGCTGGATCTAAATATTTAAAGACAGATTGTACTGTCCATTTAACATTATACAAAAGTGCAAAGCTGCACAAGAGGATATTGCGCAAAATACTTTCCCATGCCAGGATCGCATCCTGTGATTCTGGTTTTTGAAAAGAACGAAGATATTTTTCTTCTTTAATAATGGTTGCTATGCGCAGTATAAAAGCAAAGACGGTCTCGTCTAGTCGAACTCGAGGTAATCCTGATCGAAATTTATTGGTAAAGGGACTAATATCCCAAGGTACGGTTATAGCATTCTTCTCTAACACTAAATCGATAAGATTATGATAAAAGGGATCGTCCTCTGCTTGACGCGCTTGTAACAAAGCGTTTTTGTCTACATTTCCGAGATGGGCTTGATAAAGCGTTTGATAAGTCTGATGCTTCATCTTTCTTAATACCACGAGGGCATTGCACTCACCGTGGTGAGCGAGACAGGTCAAGGGAGTTTTTTGTTCTTGCCCCAGAACATCCGGTTGAACTCGTGATGTAGAGGGCGCAGCACGGCGGATAGCGCGGCAATAAATATCGCGTGTAGTCAGAAGCCTCTGGTAAAGTAGTGGATTGACATTAAAGCGAGAAGACTGCAGTAAAAATGAGTGGTGATGATATAACTCCGGATTTCAATGGATACATCGGGTGCAACTTTTGTGGCAAGATAACTTGCCACGATGCAAGACAACAATCTATTATATGGGTTATATGTAGAAGGTGCCGCCAGTACCTAGACAAACAAGGTTCTTCTTTGAGAGGTCTAAGAAGACCACCCCCATCCAGAAGGTCTCGCTTCAACAGACCTCTACCACCCATACCGGAGGAAAGTCCACGAGGATACCGGGAACTTGATAAGGAAATTACGTACTGGGATGGTAAAAGAAATGAAACCACCAGACAGGACGAATGGGAAGTAAGACCCGAGTGTACCACCCAGTACCACTTATTAAATTATCAGGCTAAGGAGGACAGAAGTTACCCGGTCTATGCCTCTATGACTGCAAGGATACCCATTCAATTTTACAGAGGTACAAATGTAAGTATTATTATTATTATTATTATTATTATTATTATTATTATTATTATTTATTTATATATATATATATATTTATATATATATATATATATGTATATATATATATATATATATATATATATATATTATATTTATTTTTTTAATATATAGGTACGGGTGGCACCTGACAGCAGCAGCAGCGAAGATGATGGGTGGTAGAATTGTTTCTGTTATGTATATATTTTGAAAAATGTATTTGAAAAAAATTATTTGTGTAGATATTTGAAAAATTGAAAAAAAATAAATAAGTTGGTAATTGGAGGTTATCCAATAGCCTAAAAATAATATAGTGTTAATCATTATGTATGAATGACCTTTTCATTGATGCCTTCATGAGTATGTTAAAAATAAAAAGGGAGAAATATTTAATGAATATTTATTTTTTATAGACACATAATTACAAATAATCATTATTTACCAAAATTTTGAGTAGTATTTCCAAACTGTTGCACAGCATATACTGTACTACATCTGACAATGTTTCTTTCCTCTTTCAAAGGATGAACTTAATATTAATTCCATATAAGCAAACGAACTTTTTCGAGAAAGCTGTTTTATTGGAAAATATGCTTTTATAGGAATGGATAAAACAGACCCAGAATACTTGTGATTGTGATATATGAAGCTTTTTTACGAATGGATGGGAAGGAATTCAAATCTTCTCCCAGCAACAATCATTACATCTTCGAATGGGACAGTTTTAATAGGATAAATATCCAGGGAGTTTTCTGTGAAATATATGTGTGTAAGGATTTCTCTCCCATTTGTGCATCCACAGCTAAGACATCTTTGTGTTAATTTATATTCATTTTCCAACTTGATTAAAATATGAGGTTCTTCGATAGTTCCACCTACAAAACATTGTTTATCAAAATGATAAATTTTGGGAGTGGAAGCATCGGGATAACGAAGAATATTAGAAGAACGATTTACAGCGATAATTTTGTTTTCGTCCACGGAATAAAATTGAAATTTCATTATATCATCGACAGCTAAGAAAGTCTTTCCAATAACATAGTCAAAATACTCTTGAAAATATTCCAATTCAATCCAGAGATCTGTTGTTTCTTTTTTATCAACACGTTTTAAGATTCCAATTGCGTTTTCTTCGTCCAAGGAGACATAAATCGGATGATTGTAATTATTTAAATACCAACCTACTTTTACTATTTTCACTATTTGTAAGAATTCAGAAAAGAGATTGTGAGGAATTGACCACAAATAAGGATTGTATAGTAGACTTTTAAATTCAGACATCTCGAGTAATTTTAATTTATCGTGCAATGGAATGTATTCTTTAAATATCTTTTCCAAAATATCATAATGTAAAGAAAAGAGAGATAATGTATTACTCATGACTATTTTTTATCAACAACTTGAATCACTTTAATTCATAAGTTTGGCATATGGCTTCATCACTTAGACATTCAATTCTAAATGATTTATTGGAGAATTTTTGTAAAAAAAGACGTTATACGAAAAAAACTGTCATTCGTACAGATTATATTCTTGAAAATGTCTTTTTGTACTTATTGAAAAATTATCATCAATTTAATGCCATTGAGGCCATAAATGAGAAAGAAAAAGAGGTTTTAGATACCATAAAATATATTCTAGATCATTTTGAAAAGACTTTTGTACCCATTATAAGAAAACTTTATGTACAAATACAAATAAATGACTATGATGAGACGAATTCGATTTTACAAGACATAGCAAACGAAATTTTTAATGAAGGTGTAAATTGGAGTAGAATTGTTGCTTGTTTCTTTTGTGTTAGAGAATATGTGATTTTAGGAATGAGTCCATCAAGTTCATTTATAGATGTGGTATTTGAAATATTTTCACGAATAGTAAAGGTAACATTAGGATCATGGATAGAAGATCATGATGGTTGGGAAGGCATAAAATTTTTAAAAAGAGGACAAACCGTCATCTGAACCAAGTTGGGCTAATTTTTTTTTAAAAGGGACCAGGTGCATTCTTTTAATCCCGGTTCTTATTGGTCGAACCCGTCACGTGATATAGAGGGCGTATCACGGGATGTAAATGGCACTACAAAATGTCTTTACTTCCTCTGGAAAAGTTTTAGTAGAGCAAGTTTCTCCAAGGTGTACAGTTGTGTGTAACTAGGTAACTCATAAAACCTCCACAGTTTCGTAGTTAAAAAGTTAGTGAATAATGAGTGGGAATGACATAAGTGCTGATTTCAATGGTTACATTGGATGCAACTTTTGTGGTAAAATTACCTGTCATGATGCTACACAAGAATCCATTATATGGATAATATGTAGGAGATGCAGACAATTCTTAGATAAACAAGGTTCTCCTCTGGGGGGTCTAAACAGACCTCCTGTAGCAAGAAGAGCAAGATATGCTAGACCCTTGCCACCGATACCAGATGAGAGCCCGCAAGGACACAGGATAGTAGTTGAAGAGTATTGGGATGTTCCAGAATCCACATATCATTTGCTGGATTATAGACCGAAAGAAGATCGCACATACCCAGTACACACGTCTTTAACTACAAGGATACCGAGACAATTTTACAGATGAACAAATGTAAGTATAATTTTTTATTTACAGTATTTCACTTTGAAAATGTTAAATTTCATTTTTTAAATTAGTTTAAAGTATATTGTTAAATTTGTGATTATATTTTAATTTTGACTATAAACAGTAGAGTTACATTACTTAATTTTTTTAGGTAGGGTACCTGTCAACAATCGTAGCAGCGATGATGGCTGGTAAAAAACAAATTGACAAATTGCTTGTATGTGTATATATTGATGTATATATTTAATAAATAAGTTGGTAATTGGAGGTTATCCAATAGCCTAAAAAATAATATAGTGTTATTTATTATGTAAATTAAATTTGAATGACCTTTTCATTGATGCCTTAATGAATGTTAAAAAAATGAGATATTTTCAACACAAATATTTATTTTTTAAAAAACACATAATTACAAATCCAAAATTTTAAATAGTATTTCCAAATTGTTGCACAACATATACTACATCTGCAGCCGTTACAGTGTTTCTTTCCTCTTTCAAAGCATGAGTATAAGCATAACTTAATAATAATTGCATATAAATACGTAAAACTTTTCTGGCACAGGGTAATGCTTGAGAAGATAAGCTTTTAATCCCTCTACGTTGAGCCATTTTTCTTAAGACTTTGTCTGACACAAGGAGAGATAAACAATAATCACATTGACACAGAGTTTTCACTTTTTTGTTTTTCCCACCTTTCCTAGAACATAGTTTACGTCCGGTCGAACCCCCTACTTCAGATGGGTTCGTAATCTTTCGTGGGTCACTATACGATATAGCCTGATGAAATGTAGAAGGAGATGAAGAATTATACTCCATATTATTGTAGGTATTTGCAAATATAGATACTGTCAAATTAACAATGAAATCAAACATTGAACGGGAATTCACCAATAAAATTGAGTTCCAACAGATACGAGGATCACAGCTAGAATGAACAATGTAAACTGTTTATAATTATACATTTAAAAAAAAAAAAAAAAAAAAAAAAAAAAAAAAAAAAAAAAAAAAATTTTTTTTTTTTTTTTTTTTTTTTTTTTTTTTTTTAAACAAAGTGTGTTATTTTTAATCATTTCATCATCATAAACGTTTGAAAAGAAATTATTTCAATCGATATTCATAATGTCTTAAAACAACAATATGCTCATCATTCAACATTTCACCATTGGATGGTACATTTTGAAGGTCGATAGGATAAACATCCAGGTAGTTTTCCTTAAAATATATGGGTGTAAGAAGGGTTTCTTCCCTATTTGTAGATGCAAGATATCTTTGTGTTAATGTATATTCATTTTTCAAGGTGATTAGAAAACGAGGTTCTTCGATAGTTCCACCCACAGAACATTGTCTATCAAAATGATAAATTTTGGGAGTGAAGAAGTCGGGATAACGAAGAATTTTAGAAGAACGATTCACAGCGATAATTTTGTTTCCTTCCAAAGAATAAAATCGAAATTTCATTATATCATCGACAGCTAAGAAATTCTTTGTACCAAAGTTAAAATACTCTTGAAAATATTTCAATTCAATCCATACTTGTAATAATTTACCATCGACCATTGCACGTTTTAAAATTCCATTTTGTTCTTTGCAAACATTCATCCATTTAGGATCATGATTCTTTTTATACGAAAAATAAATTACAAGTATACTTGCGTTTTTTTCGTCCAAGGACACATAAATTGGTTGATTGTGATTATTTAAATACCAACCTTCTTTTATCATCTTCCCTATTTGTAAGAATTCAGAAAAGAAATGGTGAGGAATTGACCACAAATAAGGATTGCACAGTAGAGTTTTAAATTCAGACATTTCAAGTAATTTTAATTTATCATGAAATGGAATGTAGTTTTTAAAGATTTTTTCCAAAATATCATGATGTAAACAAAATAGAGATAATTTATTAGTATTACTCATGATTAAAACATTTTCGTATGAACAACTTGAACACGAATCATTTTTGAAATGAAGATGTAAGCGATGAATTTGAAACTTTAAAAAAAAAAAAAAAAAAAAAAAAAATTTTTTTTTTTTTTTTTTTTTTTTTTTTTTTAGGATGTTTGTAAAAGACTTTTAGCCCAACTTGGTTCAGATGACGGTTTGTCCTCTTTTAAAATTTTTATGCCTTGCCAACCATCATGATCTTCTATCCATGATCCTAATGTTACCTTTACTATTCGTGAAAACATTTCAAATGCCACATCTATAAATGAACTTGATGGACTCATTCCTAAAATCACATATTCTCTAACACAAAAGAAATAAGCAACAATTCTACTCCAATTTACACCTTCATTAAAAATTTCGTTTGCTATGCCTTGTAAAATCGTCTCATCATAGTCATTTATTTGTATTTGTACATAAAGTTTTCTTATAATGGGTACAAAAGTCTTTTCAAAATGATCTAAAATATATTTTATGGTATCTAAAACCTCTTTTTCTTTCTCATTTATGGCCTCAATGGCATTAAATTGATGATAATTTTTCAATAAGTATGAAAAGACATTTTCAAGAATATAATCTGTACGAATGACAGTTTTTTTCGTATAACGTCTTTTTTTACAAAAATTCTCCAATAAATCATTTAGAATTGAATGTCTAAGTGATGAAGCCATATGCGAAACTTATGGTGGATATTCTTTATATTAAAAAAAAAAAAAAAAAAAAAAAAAAAAATTTTTTTTTTTTTTTTTTTTTTTTTTTTTTTTTTTTTTAAATAAAAGAAAAAAAAGTTAGCTTGAGAGAATGATGATAGATACTTTACCGGTAGCCGTGAAAGGAGAATTTATGGGGGAACCCCCCTATTCCGCAGGAGATCGAGTGACCCTCCAATGTCAGCGTGGATACACATCTCAGATTCGTTTTTCCCAACTGACCCCAGAATTGAAGTGGGATCCTCCCTCGGTCACTTGCACACCGGTGTCTTGCGGCCGACCGCCCCTCCTTAAAAACGGATTCACCCGGGGTCAAGAGTACATCTATTCCAAACACGTCGTTTACCACTGTCTGGAAGGTTTTCGACTCAACAACCCCCCTATGGCCAAAATCTTTTGCGGGGCGAGTGGGGAATGGACCCCTTCGATCGAAAAATTGAAATGTCTGCCCGTCCAGTGCCCCGAGTTACAGCCTCCCGAACACGGAAGCGTTTCGTATCCGGATCGAAAGGTGGGATCCGTGGCCACTTTCACGTGTGAGGATGGATTTTATGGGGTAGGGGGGGACCGAATGTGCCAAGCGGATGGCACGTGGAGCGGCGACGCCTTTCGATGTGCGCCTTGTCCCGCTTTACCCGATACACCCCACGTGCTGAGAAATATCAATCCAGGCGCTGCGCTGGTGACCTGTGAGGGCCGAGTCCAATTCATCAAATGTTTACCGGATGGCACGTGGACGAACCCAAACTGTACCACGTTCAAACTCTCTTCGCTGCTCCCCCCTCCTGTGATTCCACCACCGCCTCCTGTGATCCCACCGCCCCCACCCCCTCCTCCTGTGATCCCACCGCCCCCACCACCTCCTCCTGTGATGCCACCGCAACCCCCTCCTCCTGTGATGCCACCGCCCCCTCCTGTGGTGCCATCACCCGATAAAAATGACTATTGGGTTTATTTTATGACATTTTTATTTTTATCATTTTATTCTTATACAATCTATATTTTCTGTAAAAATATTTATTTGGATTTAACTACAATAAAATAGTATAATATATAGACTATAAACAGTTAATAAAAAATGTTTATTATAATATTTTACATAACGTTAATGAATGAATAGAAATATTTAATGTAAAATAAAATGGTGATAACCATATTTCCTTATAAATTTTTTATAGAGTCTTTTAATTTCTTCTTCTGTATGTAGTTTCCTACATTCCGGGCACGTTGGGTTTATCTCCAGCCATGTCATGATGCATTCTTCATGGAAACTGTGACGGCACAATAAAACCAGGGATGTGTTGATACTTTTAGGTTCTCGGCAAATACCACAAATTAATTTCATCTTGAAATCTATAAGGATCAAAATTAGTCATTTATTTTTTTATAAATCATCAATAATTTTATAATAATCAAGTTATGATACAGAGCCTCCAAGACTTGTTTGAGTTTATCTTACGACAGGATCGCACGATCGTGTTTGGAAATTTAGGACGTCATCTTCCTCTCCTCTTAGAGACGCTCCTCTCGATCCCTTTGCTTCGGGTCATCATCGTGTCGGACCGTTGCAATTCCTCGTCGGCCGACAATCGCATTCACATTCAGCGCTCGACCGATCCCATCGACAAATGTGATTTGCTCCTCTATTTGGAGCCCAGCTCCCACAAATTGGTGATCAAGCATCCCCTGGTGTCTCGCGTCGTCGTTTTCACCTCGCACTATACGTTTAAAAGGGGGGACAACGAACCGTGGATCCACGTCTGTTATTTCCGCGGCATGGATCTCGAGGGGACGGCCGAATTACTGAAGCGGCAAGACTTGTCCATCCAGACCCGCAATGTGGGACTGGTGGAAAGGGACCACATCACCGTGCAAACGCTCTCCGGAAAAGTGAGCATGGGTCTGAAGGAGCCCAACACCTACGTGATCATCAACCTGATTCCTTTCAATAAGGACATTTTGAGCATGTATTTGGCTTTTTGGGATGCTTTCGATTACATGCTGGAGAACCGTGCTTACATCGATCGATGGGTCATTTGCTTTTCGGAAACGGGTCACTCGGCATTCAAACGATTCACCCAAAAAATTATCGACGCCCTTTTTTGCATCGATTTCGAATACGGCAATGTCACGGATAAAGCGACCCTGCTCTCCATGCTGCCTTTTTACACGTCGGGCGTTATCACCAAACAGTTCGATATCCCCGTCTCGTCCTTTGGCGGCATCGAATTTGTGGCTCCGAAATCGGTCGAAGACGCCTGCAAAGCCGCGGCCATGCACAACGTGACCCCTTTGGTGAAAAACATCCTTTGGATCCATTGAAAAAAACAAGATGAGCGATGCGAGATTAAACAGTGTCATTCGTTCGCTGGGTAGTAGTGATGCGACGTTTCATAGCCCTTCGACCGAATCCTCCTCCTCCTCCCTGGGAATGATGCCTCAAGTCAATTCGGTGATTCGTTCTCTCCAGAACGATTCTTCCCCTCCTCGACCCCCCGAGAGAAGACAGAGTGCCTCTCCCGTGCGTCGGGCCGGATTACGGGGCCGTTCACCGACCCGACGCGTCACCCCCACCTCGAGGCCGCACTATTCACCCATCTCCAGTCCCGTGGCAGGACCCTCCCGAACCCCGCACTATTCGCCCATCTCCAGTCCCGTGGTGGAATTCAAACCGTTTGCGAGTAAGCCGATCGCACCGGGATTGCGACGCCTCTCTCCCGGAAGGTCCCGGTCTCCCCCTCGAAGGTCTCCTCCCCGAGGGTCTCCTCGAAGGTCCCCGTCTCCCCGAAGGTCCCCGTCTCCTCCTCGAAGGTCTCCCCGAAGGGCCCCGTCTCCACCAGGGTCTCCTCGAAGGTCTCCTCCCCAAGGGTCTCCTCGAAGGGCCCCGTCTCCACCAGGGTCTCCTCGAAGGTCCCCATCCCCTCGAAGGTCTCCACCAGGGTCTCCCCGAAGGGCCCCGTCTCCACGACCTCCCGCAGGCCGCCCTCCATCCCCGCCACCTGGCCGCCCTCCATCCCCGCCACCTGGACGAGGCAGAGGTAGAGGCAGAGGTAGAGGTAGAGGTAGAGGCAGAGGTAGAGGCAGAGGTAGAGGTGGTGGAGGATCCAGTAGTGGTAGTAGCTCAAGAAGTAGCTCAAGAAGTAGATCACCCAGTCCCCAAAGAATTATAAGAAATCCCTATTTACGAAGAACAGCTCCCAACACGTTGAGATATAATTATTATCCGCATAGTTTAACGTTTGTAAACAGAGATGGACCGTTTACTAGGAATAGAGTCCATAATAAAGTATGCAGACATTTAACAAGTCATTGTGCGACTAAATTTCCAACTCGAAGAGATCGTACTCCAAGGCATACGCAGATTGAATTTCGAGAACTTCAATAAATGTATGGAAAAAAAAATTTTTGAAAAAAAAAAAAAAAAAAAAAATTTTTTTGAATCCTCCGTCTTGAATGCAGATGTCCAAATAAAATTTTTTTGAAAAAAAAAAAAAAAAAAAAAAAAAAAAAAAAAAAAAAATGAATCCTGATTGGTCAATCTTGAAAGCTTCGGCGAGATGTCCGAATAAATTTTTTTTTGAAATTGGAAAAAAAAATTTTTTTGAATCCTGATTGGTCAATCTTGAAAGCTTCGGCGAGTCGGTGAAAAATTTTTTTGAAATTGGAAAAAAATTTTTTTTTGAATCCTGATTGGTCAATCTTGAAAGCTTCGGCGAGTCGGTGAAAAATTTTTTTGAAATTGGAAAAAAATTTTTTTTGAATCCTGATTGGTCAATCTTGAAAGCTTCGGCGAGTGTCCGAACAAAATTTTTTTTTTGGGGGGAAAAAAATTTTTTTTTTGAATGCTTTGTCCTGATTGGTCAATCTTGAAAACTTCGGCGAGTGTCCGAACAAATTTTTTTTTTTTTTTTTTTTTTTTTTTTTTTTGAAAAAAAAAATTTTTTTTTGAATGCTTTGTCCTGATTGGTCAATCTTGAAAGCTTCGGCGAGTGTCCGAACAAAATTTTTTTTTTGGGGGGAAAAATTTTTTTTTGAATGCTTTGTCCTGATTGGTCAATCTTGAAAACTTCGGCGAGTGTCCGAACAAAATTTTTTTTTTGGGGGAAAAAAAATTTTTTTTTGAATGCTTTGTCCTGATTGGTCAATCTTGAAAGCTTCGGCGAGTCGGTGAAAGATTTTCTCTCTCTCTCTCTCTCTCTCTCTCTCTCTCTCTCTCTATATATATATATATATATATATATATATATATATATATATATATATATATTAATATATATATATATATATATATATATATATATATATATTAATATATATATATATATATATATATATATATATATATATATATATATTAATATATATATATATATATATATATATATATATTAATATATATATATATATATATATATATATATATATATTAATATATATATATATATATATATATATATATATATAGATAGATAGATAGATAGATAGATAGATAGAGAGATAGATAGATAGAGAGAGAGAGAGAGAGAGAGAGAGAGCAAAAGAAAAAATCTTTCACCAACTCGCCGAAGCTTTCAAGATTGACCAATCAGGACAAAGCATTCAAAAAAATTTCCCCCCCCCCAAAAAAAAAATTTTGTTCGGACACTCGCCGAAGCTTTCAAGATTGACCAATCAGGACAAAACATTCAAAAAAAAATTTCCCCCCAAAAAAAAAATTTTGTTCGGACACTCGCCGAAGCTTTCAAGATTGACCAATTAGGACAAAGCATTCAAAAAAAATTTTTCCCCCCAAAAAAAAATTTTTGTTGGGACACTCGCCGAAGCTTTCAAGATTGACCAATCAGGACAAAGCATTCAAAAAAAATTTTTTTCCCCAAAAAAAAAATTTTGTTGGGACACTCGCCGAAGCTTTCAAGATTGACCAATTAGGACAAAGCATTCAAAAAAAATTTTTCCCCCCAAAAAAAAAATTTTGTTGGGACACTCGCCGAAGCTTTCAAGATTGACCAATCAGGACAAAGCATTCAAAAAAAATTTTTTTCCCCAAAAAAAAAATTTTGTTGGGACACTCGCCGAAGCTTTCAAGATTGACCAATCAGGACAAAGCATTCAAAAAAATTTTCCCAAAAAAAAAAAAAAAAAAAAAAAAAAAAAAAAAAAAAATATTATTCGGACATCTTTCACGGACTCGCCGAAGCTTTTTTTTTTTTTTTTTTTTTTAATTTAATTTCCTGAAGGTTAGGCTTATGCGTACACCTAATTTTTCTGGTTCTTTCGGTATTTCATGATACCAATATTTATTGGTGGGGGGATGCATCACCATTAAACTACCGCTTGTCATGTTATAAAAGACGGGTTTAAAATCCAACCTTGAAAATTTGAATTTTCTCTCTTGGCCGAAACTAACACATGCTATAGGGGAATTGGGAGCAATATCTATCTCATCGTCTTTATGTTTTCCAATGCTGTCGTATCCGTTACGATACTTGTTAATCAGACAGAAATTGTATTTATAATTGGTAGCCGATTCCACCCTCTCTTTAATGTGTAACAACGTTGGCGTCCATACTCTGGACTGAACAGTTGTTTTTGAATATCGATAGGTTATGGAACTATTGTCACCATAGCCAGCCACGAGGCGTGGAACTGGATACCTTCGATAAATTTTATAATTTTTTAGATAAACCAATTCTTTTTCCAACAAATTAAAATATTTATCAGGGAGGGGTTTTCTTCTATTTTTTCTAATTTATTATCAAAATGAAACTAGGATCAAAAAACACGTTTAAATTAGACATGACTGGTTCAAACACCATCTCTCTCCCCTCTATGTTTAAAAAAAAAAAAAAAAAAAAAAAAAAAAAAAAAAAAAAAATTTTTTTTTTTTTTTTTTTTTTCAAATTTATACCTACTAAAAAAAAAAAAAAAAAAAAAAATTATTATTATTTTTTTTTTTTTTTTTTTTTTTTCCAAAAGTTATACCTACTTAAAAAAAAAAAAAAAAAAAAAAAAAAAATTTTTTTTTTTTTTTTTTTTTTTTTTTTTTTTATGATGTCTGTTCGGAAGAATAACTGGTATATAAATTGGTGTGACAGCCGGTTATTTTTGGACAAATGACGCTGATGTGACACACCCATCGAATGAGGGCTTTAAAGGCGGGTGGAAAGGCGGACTCTCTCACGTAGACGGTGTTCCCGTTGCTGTCTTTGGTGTAGATGCAGGGCTCATCTTGAATGTAGTGTGAAAAATAATTCCACGGGATTAAATCGTGTCCGTTTTTATTTTTAGCCAAATAATAGGACCCGTCCCCTTTCCGAAACAAGACCGGTTTGTTGTCGTCTTCCCTTATGTAATATTCGTTCCCACTCGAGTCGGAGGGGTAACGCTCGCTCCCGTCCACGTACAAGGCTCTCTTGTCCCGAATGAAAAGCGATTTGTTTTTGGCTTTCGGATAAAATTCATGACCCTGAGCATCTTTGGCATAGTAGAGCTCGCCGGTGACGGCGTCTTTGGCAAAGCCTTGGACGTACACTTGATTCCCGTGACGATCGATCGGATAGCCCTCCATCTTAGTTAGTCAAGATTTATGGAACCTTATAAGCAGGTCGTGTTGGACCTCTTGCAACAGAAACAATATCCCGTTTTAGAAAATTATGTGTTCTTAGACGTGTATTACAAAACCATTCCGCCCCTCACGCCGGCCCGGATTCGCCAGTACGATCGACGCATCGACCAACCCGAGGATGTGTTCATTCGGGATGCGAACCCCTTCGACCTCAGTTATCTCGTGCCGGGAGGGGACACCTTTTACATGTATCATGTGCCCCGACTGGACGTGGCGTCCTACCCGGAGCAGTGCCTCACCCTCAAGTTGAACCGATTCGTGGTGGACACTCGGGTCTTGCATCGCAGGAGTGCGAGTTTCGAGGAGGAACTGTACGCTTTCCTCGCCCTCCTCAATGTCGACGTGCCCCGGGTGGCCCCCCTCTTGGATTTGACGTTTATGGAGAGTACGCGCTTCCTGCCCCAACACATCCAACTGTGGGTTCACCAGTACCAGGAGCGCACTTTGGCCTCTCGACCCCTCACGGCCACCGAGCGATCGTGTTTCGGTCCCGAAAAGGAGGGCGTCCTCTCGGTGCGGGAACTCTCGGGCCACTTAGCCGCGGCCACCTCCCATGCCCATATCTTGTCCCTCCGCGACGGCCCTTTCCGGTACACGGACCATTACAGCGATCACTGGGACGCCGTGTTTCCTTTGGCATTCAACCCTCTGGAGAACCCGATCATCGATTGTAGGACACATTGACGCGATAGCGCTTGTCTTTGCTCTCGTCCGGACGGTAGCGGACATAACTGCGACTCGGACTGTAATAGCGACACACGCGGCGGATCGCTTGACAGGTGGGAAGAGGCAGATTGACATCCGTGTCGTCGCATTCGTCGTGGGAGGGACTGATGGAGAGGACCGATTGATCGGCATGCTGATCCATCTCGTCGTCCGACACGTCCCCCAACCGAGAATGCATCCGTAAGGGGATGCGGCGGCGGCCCCGACCCCGCGGAGGCGCAGGGGCCCGACCCCCCGTCATGAAACGTCGACAATACGCCTCGATGGCCGGACCCGCGGTGTGAATCGCTCTCTCCCAATAGCGGTCGGCCACTTGAATGCTGTTTCGAAACTCTTGAAAGTCTTGCTGGGTGGCAAAATAGGGACGTAAGCGTTGCACTTGCACCAGCGCTTGATGGTCCGTGGCCAGCGGTTCCAATTCCTGAAAGGTGATGCGGTAAATGGCATCGAATCCACGTTGCGATCGATTCAAAGCGTCGTACGCATACTCAATCGGTATCTTTCGAGGTTTCACCATCCTTTATTTTATCCCTCAAAAAAAAAAAAATATTTTTTTTTTTTTTTTTTTTTTTTTTTGTCAGTAGAAAATCTTCCATTAGAACCTCGGAAAAGTCACACTGGGATCATGTTATCTTTACAAATTTCATATTTTTGAACTTTGATAGGTTCTGGATAGAGAGAAGGTTTGCTATATTGTTGACTATATTGTTTCACATACTGTTCATGAGTTGTTACATGGAATAAAGGTACCTGCTTGCATAAGTGGCACCAGTACTCCTTTTTATCGCTACGGGTTATCGACGGCCACATTTTATAGTAATATCGATGAGTGAAACCCTCTTCTCCATAAAAAAGTAATCGCATGCAGTGAAGGCATAGTGAATATTTAAAACGATCCTTCACAAAGTAACATTGAACATATAAGAATTCAGGTGGCAAGTAATTCCAAATACTTTGAAAATAGGTAGCCATATTTCTATCGAAAATGGTATCAGTTTCCAAAAATAGTTCTTCTAACAATTTACCTTTCAAGACCAATTTAGACTTATCAATCGGTACGGGTAGAATATATTTCTGAGATTCTCGAACAACTTTTCGGAAAAGTGGAGTAGGTAAATTTAGGTGTACGATATCATGAAAAGTACTCATACTATCCCATATCTTTTTAATACACCAATCTTGTAATGTCAAAACGCAACAATTACAATCATTAGACAAATGATTAAAAATGGAATAAAAATGGATGGGTTGTATCGTAAATCCATACAGGAATTCTTTCCAAACATCTCGGTCGATTTCATTGTCTGAATTAATAAATAGATGTATGTGAGAGTCCCGCAGTGCACCCTCATGTACTACAAAATCAATGACATTTATATTATGGCTTCCAAGAATTTTTTCCAATCGTACGCATCTCATAGATTCTTCTATCACTATCACGTGATATACATAATTATAATGGGTATAGGTGGGAGGAATCCATTTACGAATATAAAGCATCTCGCGCCAAACCATAGCGGCAGCAAAGAGGATAGAGCGGCAGCAATGACAATGCCTATAATTTAACTTAAAAAAAAAAAAAAAAAAAAAAAATTTTTTTTTTTTTTTTTTTTTCGACTGCTCCTTTCCAACTTTCGTGGGCACCACGGCGGCAGCCGGTGCCCTCACACAGTCAGAGGGGGGCGCGCTGAACCTCTTGGAGGGGGCGCTGACGGTGCCACGCCGCTCGCTCCCAGGTCCATTTCTAAGGCCTCGTTCAAAATGACCCAAGCGACCAGGTGTGTGTGTGTGTGTTTCTTACAGGGAGCGGACTATCTAGTTCGGTTAACGGAGAGGTTCGGATAATCGAGTCATATAAAATTACCCAAGGGGTCAGAAAAACTATATAGACCGACTTTGGTCAACGGAGAGTTTCGGATAATCGAGTCATATAAAATTACCCATAATTCCAAGTGGTCCAAAAACTTTTCTGAAAAATAAAAAATATTTAAAAACTATATAGTTCAGTCAACAGAGAGTTTCGGTTCGGATAATCGAGTCATATAAAATTACCCATAATTCTAAGTGGTGTCTCTCCAAAAACTTTTCTGAAAAATAAAAAATATTTAAAAACTATATATATTGTGTATCTTATAGGGAGCTCGACTCTTTTGGTAAACTGTTTTAATTTTAAGGTTTCTTCATGATTTTCGATACATTTTCGATAATTTTTATGTTTTTCTTCCAAATATGGACGCTCCTTTATACCGACTGCGGTGGGTTGGTTGGTGGGGGGTGCGAAATTTGGTGCTCCTATCGAAAGAAAAAAAACCTTTTTTGTAAAGCGTTTGGATAAGGGCAAAAAAAAAAAAAAAAAAAAAAAAAAAAAAATTTTTTTTTTTTTTTTTTTTTTTTTTTTTTTTTTTAATAATTAATATCCCTTAAAAAAAAAAAAAAAAAAAAAAAAAAAAAAAGAAATTTTTTTTTTTTTTTTTTTTTTTTTTTTCAATTATTTAAAGGGTTTGATACTCTATTCTGTGACAATGGCTCCAAAGATACATGATTATTATATGGATTTGAGAAGGAAAGCTTATTCTTTCAAGTGTCCTCGTTGCGAGGTTGACATTTTGCCTATTCAATTCGAAAAACATTCCTTAACGGCCCATGCATTCAAAACGAAAACTTCTTGCGTATGGTGTAACGGACACTACAAGTGGAACTCTGGGCAAAAAAAGCATAGCCAAAACGTGAAACATTTCTTGAATTGTTTTCGAAAATTTATAGGAGTTAAGTGCGTGGAGGTGGAGATGGACGACGAGCCGTGTCCAATTCCGGACGCGCTCCGACTCCTGGACACGCGTCCCTTGTGCGCCGCCCAAACCTTTTTCGACCATTCGGACCTTCGCGGCTTCTTGACGGAGCGCCTCTTCGAAGACCTCTGGCCGATGGATCCCGGCTCCGAGGTCGATTATTACGAAGACGAGAACGTGAACGCGGCCGCGTGCTACGTGCGAAAGTACGTCGGGTCGAGTGCGGGCTGGTTTCACGTGATGGTCAAGGCGGCTGCTTTCGAATCTTTCATAAGGGCTTTGGACAAGGAAGAGGGGAGGGTGGTCACGCTGCCTTTCTCGTGCTGGTGCGACGGCGGTCCGGACGAGGATCCCCTTTTCAGACAGCACCGGCACATGATCGTGGTCGCGCCCCAGGGTCGCTTCCAGAAAATTTGGTCCAAAGTCCGACCTTTCCAGAGACCCCGTAAAAACTACCCTTCGAAAAAGTGCGAGGTGATCCAATCGGCTATGCACTTGGTCAACACGATGGGCTACGTGAGCAAGAGGCGGTCGAGATGTTACTTTACGATCGGGGGGAAGCGCTATAAGAGAGCGCCCTTGAAAAACAAACATTTCTACATCTTTCGGACGCTGCCGAAAGACTTTCGGTTGCCGCTGACCTTGCAGTGGGACGGAGGCATGGCGGGAGCGATGGATTTGGAAATGTTTCGCAGGGCCTCGCCGTTGCTACTGGCGTATGGTCGGCTGGTCGAAGAAAATGGAAAATATAGGCAAAAAATTAAACATTTTCATGCTTTCCAAGGGGGGAGGGTGCTACCTCTCAAACGAGAGTTTGTGCCCACGACACGCGAGACGCCTCGTTTTCTCTGTTTGATGGGAGGTAAGAAACTGTATCTGGATCGAGAAGAAGTGGTAGACGGAAACTGGCTGAGGATTCAGGGTGAGAGAGGCAATTGTTTCTATGAACAGGTCGGCGACGAATGGTGGACGCCTCCGCCGCGAATCCAGAATTATTTGAGAGACGCGAGGCCGATCGTGGAAGCAAATTGGAAATTGGAATCAGAGATCAAGACTTTACAGAGAGAGATGGCTGACTTGAAAATACAGGTCAAAAAACAAATTGAAGAGACGATGTCTCTGAAAGCCGAGAAGGATAGAAAAATATCGGATTTGCGAAGAGAAGTGTCCTCTCTGAAAGAAGAGATTGTGCACGTCAAACTGAAATATAAACGGTCGATGAATGAGAACAGAAAGTTGCAGGATAAGATCAACAAACTGCAGGATGAAGTCATAATGCAGCTGAAAGCCGAGAATGCTGAGCTGAAGCAGAGACTGTCCAAATGTGAAGCCGAGAATGCTGAGCTGAAACGGAGACTGTCCAAATATGAAGACGTGTAAAAAAAAAAAAAAAAAAAAAAAAAAAAAAAAAAAATTTTTTTTTTTTTTTTTTTTTTCAGTTATTTAAAGGGTTGGATACTTTTTCTGTAACAATGGCTCCAAGAAACATACATGATTATTATAAAGATTTAAAAAGAAAATCTTATTCTTTCAAGTGTCCTCGTTGCGAGGTTGAAATATTACCCATTCAGTTTGAAAAGCATTCTTTAATAGCTCATGGATTCAAAACGAAGACTTCTTGCATATGGTGTAAGGGACACTATGGGTGGCAATCTGGGCAAAAAAAGCATAACGTGAGACATTTCTTGACATGCTTTCGAAAATTTATAGCCGTTAAAAGAATCGATAGGAGCATAGACATGGATACCGATCGAGTCTCAGATGTGGAGATGGACGAGTCGATCCCCAACGAGCTCAGCGTCCTGGACACTCGTCCCTTATGTGTGCCGAGGTCGTTTTTCCACCATCCGGATATCCGCCATCTTTTATCGCGTCGTGCATTCGAAGACATTTGTTTGATGGACTCCGATTCCGAAGTGGATTATTTCGAAGACGAGAATTTGAACATGGCAGCCTCTTACGTTCGAAAATACGTCCGGACCAAGGATTCTACGGATTGGGTGCACGTGATCGTCAAAGCCGCTGCGTTTGAAAGTTTCCTGAAGGCAGTGGATGAGCAAAAAGGGGCAGTCGCAACTCTACCTTTCTCGTGCTGGTGCGACGGCGGACCGGACGCGCTACCCTATTTTCGGCAGCATCGACACATGATAGTCGTTTCCCCTAAAGGCCTTTTCGAGAAACAGGTGTGGCCGAAAATCGAACCGACTACCCGACCCCGTCCTCGTTATCCCTCTAAGCTACACCGAGAGATTGTGTCTCCTTTGCATCTGGTCCATACAATGGGTTACCTGTGCAAGAGACTGTCTAGATGTCATTTTACGATCGGGGGCAAGCGATATAAAAAAGCTCCCCTGGAAGAGAAACATTTTTACATCTTTCGGACGCTGCCGAAAGACTTCCGATTACCGTTGGCATTGCAGTGGGACAGGGGTCTCGAAGAGGTGATGAATCGGGAAATGTTTCGGAGGGCCTCGCCGGCCACGTTGGCGTACGGTCGGCTGGTCGAAGAAAACGGGGTCTATAGGCAAAAAATCAAATATTTCCACGCTTTCCAAAGTGGGAGAGTGTTGCCTCTCAAGCGAGAATGGGTTCCGACAGAGAACCCAACGCCTCGTTTTCTCTATTTGATGGGGGGTAAAAGGCTTTATCTGGATCGGGAAAATGTGGAGGATTGGTTGAGAGTGCAGGCCGAAAGAGGGAATTGTTTTTATGAATCGGTTCGGAATGAAATGTGGACGCCTCCGCCGCGAATTCAAAATTATTTGAGAGACATGAGACCGATCGTGGAAGCGCATTGGAAACTGGAATCCGAGTACAAGATTTTGCAGGGACAAGTGGTGGAGATGCGGAGAGAGATGGAAGCAAAACAAATCACTGAATCGAATGTCATCTCTGTTTGAGTTAAAAAAAAAAAAAAAAAAAAAAATTTTTTTTTTTTTTTTTTTTTTTATAAAGGTTTTTGTCTTCGGGAAAAAAAAATCTTGATTATTAAACACCCTTGATCATGAATTACTTTGATCCCGTCAGGAATATTTTTCATTACCTACTTCGAGATTGTGTTCATCTTGCAAATTTTGATGATACGGGTAATCAAATGTTGGTCCACATGGTGAATCATATAGACGATCCGGATTTCAAACCGAGGGAACGTCAATTTGGCCTTTCTATTTTAAGAATGCTCAAAGTCTATTTTCAAATCCCATTCCTCATCAAGCCTACGGGTATCAACGTCCACAAATTCAAAGATGCGATTCCCAAGTTAAAAGAAAAATTACAAGTTATCGTCGATTCCGATTTATCATCTCTATCCCCTAGACTTCGAAGGATTTTGGATGAGAAAGTTTTGACACCTCACCACTGGCGAGGTCATAATAATTATCAACCTTGGGTCATGGAATGTTTAATCGTCACCGGATGTTTTATCGGGGAGTGTGCGAACAAATTCAAAAGTGATTCTTTATTCGATTCGGCATCCAAGGCATTGATAGAATTTATGGAAAATTGTGGTTTAATAGATTGTATTGAAAGTGATCTATCTTGCAAGAAGGATCCTTTTGGTAAACCTGGTAAAAATGTGAAATCTGTGTTGGATAGATTGGATTGGGTTGGTTTTACATTTGAAGATGAGTAACGATGATATGAACAAATCATGTTAGAGCCATTTACATGAAATGGTTAGGTTATTAAAATAAAAGAAAGTCACTCACCTCCCTTAAAAAAAAAAAAAAAAAAAAATTTTTTTTTTTTTTTTTTTTTTTTTTTTTTTTTTTTAAGCCACACCTACTTGAAAAAAAAAAAAAAAAAAAAAAAAATTTTTTTTTTTTTTTTTTTTTTTTTTTTTTTTTCAAGATAGATATACTGTAATACGATTAGTAATAAGTGATCGACAAATTGGACACGTTGTAAGATGGTTTGAACAGCTTTTACAACAAACGAAATGCTTACAAACTTCAAAAACAATTTGTCTCTCTCTGCTCAAACAAATACTACACAGCAATCTTTCGCAATCTTTATTGGTCATCTGGATTTTTTCCGTCGGATTACGGTTGCTAGATTCGATAAATTTAATATATACTTGACAGTCCAACCTTTCCATCAAGACTTCAAAAGCCTTATCGAAAATATCTACTTTAAATTGTTCTGTACAATCTACGATAGTATAGGTTGTAACAATCAAACATTTCAAGAGCCAAGCTTGATCACTCCAATGGAGATGTGGCAACTTTTCCTCGCCCAACAGAATTCTTAGATCAGGATAGTACCGAACGTGGTTATAATGTAAGATAAGTCTCAATTTCAGACCCAATCTGATAATCACCTTTTCAACTGTATCCAGTTTACTTTTCATCCGGTTAGGGGGTTCTGAAAATATATTGTAAGCTTTCTCAAAATAGAGCAGGTAAATTTAAACTCCAAGACTTCGCTGGCCTCTTGACGAGAGGCGAGACGAACACAGTTTCGGAGTAGGTTACGAAAATCATCTCGGATAGACATGATACCAATGATTTGATCATTTACACTACCATTTAAAAAAAAAAAAAAAAAAAAAAAAAAAATTTTTTTTTTTTTTTTTTTTTTTTTTTTTTTTTTTTAAAGGTTTGGAATCCTCTCTCTCTCTCCTCACCCCCATGGCTATTGTACGGTATCGCATCAACTTGTTGGAGTTGAAAGATTGTCCTCTGCAGGCCACTCCCCCCGAGGTTCTCAAACTCTTGAAAGCCTGGCGCAAGAAAAACTCGTTTGCCCGCGTCTGTTCCGAATGCGAGAAACCTCTTTCCTTTCGGAAGATCCAATCCTTTACCGTGTGTTGCGACCAATTTTATTTCAACGAACGATTGAAATGTTACCCGGTCCACTCCATTGCCATCGCCACTCCGGGCTACACTTTCCTCTTGCCCCAGTTGCAACGTCTCATCGAGAAACACCGAATCGAAACGCAGCAAGACTTTCTCCTGTTGCAGGATCCCATTTTTTGGCAAATGCGCACCACCCTCGTCTACGAAAAAGTCCTCAAGTACGTGATGGGGATGCCCATGACCTACCGCACGAAACACATCCAGCCGCCTTCGAAAGCGGCCCTCTTCTACAAACAGGTGCAAGAGGCCCCCCTCAATTACGGCAGTCTGGAATCGAGGTCCTGTGGCAAGGCGACGCTCATGCGGCAAATTGCCTTCGGCAAACGGTGTCGCTATTCCATGCGCGGCATGATTGTCCCCGACGCCACGCTCCAGCCCAACGAAATCCGCATACCCGACTCCATTGTGGAGAAATTTCAGCTCCGAGGGCAATGGGTCATTCTGAATCGCATGCCTTCCTTGCAACCCGAGAATTTCGTCGGGTTGCGGGTGCCCTTGGAGGGGGGCGGGTGGCCGTACGATTGTTTCGGGGTGCCGCTCGAAATTCTCCAGTCGATCAACGGGGATTTCGATGGGGACGAGGCGAACCTTTACCTCGTGCCCAGCCTGTTGTCCCAGGCCGAATGTGCCACCCTCCTCAATCCGGAGTGGGAAATGCAGAGTTTCGTGATGGGGCTGAAGCTCAGTCCCAGCCAAGATATGTTGGTCGCCTATTATTTGTTTTACGACGACATTGATTTTTTACCCTACAAGCAGCGTGATTTGAAAAAAACGTTTCGCGTCATCTGCGAGCTGTACGGATCGAAGAGGACGTTTCAAGCTTTTAACGAGATGCGGCGCTTTTATTTGGATCGACTCCAAAACGACCTGTGTTTTGCGCTCACCTTGGAAGAAATGAACACCATCGAAGCCATCCTCCAGAAGGGAGGCGATTTCATGGCCCACCCCTGTTGCATCACCACCCAAATCCTGGCGGGAGCCAAAGGCAACGCGGAAAACGTGCAAGAATTATTCGGTCAAATTGGCTTGCAGAGCGGCACCGTCATTCGAAATTCGTTTAAATCGGGATTGAAAGGGGTGGAAGCGTCGGCTCACGGAAGAACCTCTTTGAACGCTTTGTATCAAATGCAAAACATTTGGTTGCCGGGCTACGTGTACAACAAAACCATGTCCAACACGCACGATATGAAGGTGGATTACTGGGGAAGAATCGTGGACGGTCAAAAGCGGGTCATTTTGTTGCATGCGTTGGACGGGTATCACTATACCGATATTTTGTCCGCCGAAACGTTCGACTTTCTCCTCGACACCGTGCTGATCCAGAAAAATTTTCAATTCAGCAGCATCCACCCCTGGTGAAAAAAAAAAAAAAAAAAAAAATTTTTTTTTTTTTTTTTTTTTTTTTTTTTTTTTTTACATAAAAGGGGGGTTGTAAATCACAAACAACAAGTTTACCATGAACGTCCTCTTCTTACAAAGAGAGTTAAACAATTACATTGATGTGTTTGGAAATAAGTTTAAACGGTTTCATTTCGTGGCTCTACGCTTTAAACGCGCGATCGTCACGTATAAATCCAATTTTCTAGATTCGACAGCCATTGACCCTCCGGAAAACAGTATCCTCGTCATACAGGGAAAGTGTCCGTCCATTAACCGAGGGAAAAATTTTTTGTTATACGAGATCGGAAGTGTCAGCACGGCGGGTGGCATCTGTGTCCCGGATGGGGCCTGTGAAACTTTACTCCGGGCTCTCTTCACTCCGCATAAAATTTTGTATAGTTATTTTCATTCTTCGACCCTCTTTGTCATTTCTAAAAATAATCCCCTTTCCCCTATCATGAAGAAGTGCCGAAGAGAAATTGCTTTTCAAGCCCTCTACCGTATATTTGAAGCGAAGGAACAGAAACGAGCCCTGACCCTCCAGGAAGTCGCCAATCTCAGGTTCTTTAAACGATCGGGTGACGGGTTGAAACAATTCAATAGGTGGACTCATTTTGTATTCGCTCTTTGTAACGAATCGTTCACCAAGACCACCTACTCCAATCCTTCCGCTTATTTTGGCAGGGAAGTCCACATGATTTTAAAACGATCCGACCTGCAACCTTCTGTCTTACCCCCTCCCGATTTCTATCAATGTGAAGTCCTTTTAACCGACGAAGAACCTGTGGGAACTCTATTCTTGATCTCTCGAAACCATCAAGTGGAATACGTTTCCCCGATGGTGGTCACTCAGCTGAAAGAACCTTACCGAGATTTCAATTCCGTCATCTGTAACTGTTGGTTACCTTTCTATAAAAATGAAGACACTTGGAAAAAATTTGGTTTGAGATATTATGTTTACGGTTTACATATCAAAAAGAAGGAGATTATGGAGATTTTGTCTTGGTTGCAAATTCAAACATCCGAAAAGTACAAGTTTTTGTACATGGATCTGGTCCATGTAGCCAAAATACTTTTCGGCGAGGAAACAAGATGGTTTTTAAAACCCTTGTCGAACACATCCTAAAAACCAAGCAATACCCAGACGATGTTATAGCCCATACCACTGTCAATACGTTAAAAAAAGAACTGACGAATGACTTGACTCAAGCTTTCCTTTTAAGTGAACCCATTATCGAAGATAACTTGAGTCTTTTTTTACAAAGCAAAAGTTTTTTAGATTTTTTATTAAAACTTTGCCAAATAAACGCTTGTTCTAGGGAGAGATTATCGGATAGAAATCAATGGAATAGGGATGATCGCCTCACGCAATGTCAGGACGAACTTCAAGCCTGTAAAGATGACCTCGCGCAATGTCGGGTGGAACTTCAAGCATCGAAGAATGACTTCACGAAATGTCAGGACGCCCTTCGAGTCTGTGAGAATGAACTCACGAAATGTCGGGACACCCTTCAAACATCTAAGGATGACCTCGCGAGATGTCAGGACGCCCTTCAAGCATCGGAAGTTGACCTCGCGAAATCTCAAAACGAACTTCAAACACGTAACACTGAACTAAATCAATGTAAAGAGGAACTTCAAAAGCATAAACATAAAATACAGGAATATCAAGAAAAAGTAGAAAAATATCAAAATAGTTTAAGAGTCGTTCATAAGAATAAGACAGAGTTACAGACACAACTCTGTCAAACAAACAGTCTACTCCAGTCCTACCACTTAAAGAATTCAGAGTTGCAAAATACACTCGTTTTAACAAGGAATTTTTTCGAGAATTCCATAAATCAGTACGGGGCTGAAAATGTTCATTTAAAACAGCATTGCCAAGAAGCAAATAGAATGATTGAAACTTTGTATCAGCAATTACAACAAAGTAGTGGATCTATAGAAGACTCGGGTAATGTTGTCATTTCAGAAGTGCAACCCTTGCAAGCAATTAATAGCTTAGAACAATCTAAAAGCATACAGTTACAAACGGAACTGGAGAAGGTACAAAAAGCTTACCGAGATTGTCTTGCTCGAGAAAAAGCGAATCAAAAAATATTAGACTATTTACATCATACTTTCCCCCCTCAAGTGGGATGGGAGGACTACGTTATCGGGAAACTGAAAGACAACCAATCATTGTTAAATTCAGTTAGAGAACAATGTAAAGAAATCGAAACGGAGTTCTATTTAGTGGACCTTCGACCCGAATCCTTTGCCGAAGTACTCATCGAATTGTTCAAAGGAGACTCCAGTAACGTGCTGGAACCCATTAATAACAGAATCCTACATTTAGAAACGGTGTTGGAGAATGCACAAAAAAATTACGAAGATTGTCTTACTCGAGTGGGGAAACGATGTCAAGAAATCGCAATGGAGCTCAATTCAGTGGAACCCGAAGAAGACCCTGCGCTGCAACCCATGAATAGTAAAATCGAACAGTTACAAACGGAGTTGGAGAATGCACAAAAAACTTACCTAGATTGTCTTACTCGAGAAAGTGAATTGTATCAAAAAATACGAGCGGATAAAAAAATATTAGACTATTTACATGATACCTTTCCCAATCAAGTGGGATGGGAAGACTATGTGATAGGGGAACTGAAAGACAATCAATCATTGTTAAATTTAGTTGAGAAACAATGCAAAGAAATCGAAAGGAAGCTCCATTTAGTGGACGTTCGACCCGAATCCTTTGCCCAAGTAGTCATCGAATCATTCAATGATACCAACCCCTCTCAATTCGATGCCATTGCCAATGCTCTTTCTATACCAAGGAAGGAAAATGTTGTAAATTATGTAATAGATTATTGTAAAAAATATGAGGAAATGCACCAAAAAATTTTGCATTATTTCACCCTTATGGAAGACCATCTTCAATGGAGAGTGACTCTGGATAACTTTCATGAAACAGTTATTGAAAAATTGATTGCTTTACGAGAGGCTGTAATTTACGCAGGAGGCGAACATTTAAGTAAAAATCCTGAATGGTTTGATGAATTTCTACCTAAATTAGCTAAAGATAAACAGTTTTTTCAAAATCTTACTTCATATTTTAGAAATTTTAATCAAGCTCATTTTTTGGACCAATTACGTTTGTTACAGCAATTTGTAAACCCTTCTGAATCAAATAATATGTGGTTAGACGACGTGATCGAATTACTTCGGCAGTCGTTGGAGAACAATGGGATAATAAATGATTTAATGTCTGCTACTCCCAATATCAAGACCCAGAACAAAATTTGCTGGAAACAGGAATTGCTAAAAGAATATCTTTTGTTTAAACAATTTTATGAAAGTCTGATCACTCCTGATGTGACTCCAGACGATCTTGTGAAAAACTTGCACCATAATATGATGAAGTTTACACCTCAATTTGCAGACCAAGACAATTGGTTCCTATTACATATCGATAACTTGGTCAAGTCTAAAGAATTTGTAATGAATCTTCAACGACAGATGGATCCAGATATAGCGCAAGACGAAGTGACCTGGATGCAAAATGTATTAGAAAAATATGGTACCAAGACTGTACCCCTTACTCGAAAAGCACCCAAAAAAATAACGCTAATGACGAAAGTAAAACAATTAGAGAGATTGGCTCAACATTTTAATGTCTCTCTCAATGAAAATACCCTATTTACGGACATACTAGAAAGTGAGAGAATGAAGAAATATCAAAAAGCTCTTTCCGAAAGTAATCAAATGAAAGTTTATTTTAAATTAACGGACATTACCCATAATAAAGTCGTCAAACGAATTGATGAGGTATTGAAAAAAATTTTTGGAGATATACCCAAAGGTAGCCTTCCAAACACAATGGATGAACATTTCAAAAAATATTACGATCAGAAACAATTGGTTTGGGAGTCAACTTATTTACAATGGCTTCAGGAATTAAATTTAGATAATGAAACACCCACGGATGCATTTGTTGCTGCAGTTAAAATGCTGAAAATACAAGAATGGGAACATTTATACAATGAGTGGTTGAATGCATTACAAATTGACAAATGCACTCCCAAAGAAGACTTGTTGAAAAAAATAAAATTAAAATTACAAAAAAGACCGCATACGGAAGTTTATTCACAATCCGAAGAGAAAAAAATTAAATTGAATGATGGTTGGTCCCATATAGAAATGCAAAACTTATTTTTGGTGTTATACAAAAAATACTTTTCATTAAAATGGGAACAGATTCAAAAACATATTCCCACGAACGAGGAAATGCAAAAGGAATTGAAACAAAAATTTAAAATTCTTCAAAGAATCAATAAAGATGAAATGCGGGAAAGCCAATTACTATCCATATATACAGACTATGTGAATTTAGATTTGGAGATGCTCATTAAAAAAAGAAATCCAACAGATGAAATCATATCAAAAGATGCTCTACTGGAAAAATGCGTGAACGATACAGAAGAATATCTCTTGGAAATAGTGAATAAATTTTATGTGGGGTGATGAGAAGATGTCTTTTAAATAAAAGAGAAAGTGTTATTTCACTTTTTTTTTTTTTTTTTTTTTTTTTTTTTTTTTTTTTTACATCCATTCTGTAAAATTATTTATTTTTTGATCAATTTCATAATTACGCCATTCTATAGGTTCCATGTCCTTGTATAGTGTACTCCATGTCAGTTTGGCATAACTTCTGTACACTACATGATTCCAACAAAAAAATAACATAAAAAACCACAGGATTACAAACAACATCCTTCTACCTTTTCTCATATATATATATATATATATATATATATATATATATATATATATATATATATATAAAGACTGATGGATTCCGATAAAGCTGTCAAACGGAAGCGTACTTCAACTGAAAAATCCTCTACAACAGTTAAAGGTAAAAAGCCTAAACTTGCAAAACTTCAGAAGCCATCCGAGGAGGAGGAGGAGAAGAAGGTTCCCCCTGGGGCGGGTCAAGTTCAGAAGCCATCCGAGGAGGAGGAGAAGAAGGTTCCCCCTGGGGGGGGTCAAGTTCAGAAGCCATCCGAGGAGGTTGACCCCGTTCCCCCTGGGGCGGGTCAGAATTCATCCGAGGCGGGCCACGTTCCCCCGGGTCCACCCAAGGACGAGAATCTCCCGGGTCCATCCGAGGACCCGGGTCCATCCGAGGTGAATGGCCAAGGAGGTAACGCGGGCGATGGGCAAGGAGGTAACGCGGGCGGTGGCGAAGGAGGGGATAAACGGGAGATCGATGACGAAGAAGGCAATGGGGGGGATGACAAAGACCTTCAAGAAGAAGAGAAACCGGAGCTCCCATTTAGAGAATATTACGGAAACGGTTATTGTAAAGGAAGGGGGGGGTTTGGAACATATTATGCAAAAGACGAACTTAAAAAGGAGGTGTATTTTGAAGTGGACGACACCGAGAAATATGCTTACAAAGCCAGTTTTAGAAATAATGAAAGGGAAGATGTGGAATATCCTGCTCTGGAGGCAGATGGTACTACAGCGTACTACATTTACGATAAGGCCCGGGGATACCCAGTATATCCAGAAAATTTAAAAACAGGTGAAATACAGTTTCCAATTGATCCTGAGACAGGGGATCAATGCTATCTACCAGATGTAAATGGTAGATTTGACTACCCCACAAACAGTGAAGGTAAACAATGGTACTGTAAAGACATTATGAAAAATGATGTCCCCCTGAACAAATTTACTTATGCTCGGGATAAAGGCACTGAGATTTACCCGAAAAAAGCTAACGGGGATGAGTTTTATTTAAGGTATGTACAATTTCCAAACAAGGAAAAAATTGCAATGCGAAAAATTGATGATGAAAAATTTGTACCCTATTATGCTAAAAAATGGGATGGTGATGAATTTTATCCTCGTGTGTATATAGAAAAGTAAAAAAAAAAAAAAAAAAAAAAAAAAAAAAAAAAAAAAAAATTATTTTTTTTTTTTTTTTTTTTTTTTTTAACTGATGACGACGTAAAACCAGTCCAGTTGTACTAATAAATGCAATTTTTATTCAAGACATGAGTTACATTTTATTTAACTGTTGCATAATCCAATTTGCATAAGTAATACATTTTTGTTTTGGACAAGCAAATTCTTTGTCACTGCATTTTGAATGGAAACCACAATTTTCTACCTTTGACAATGGCAAGTTCTTGAAGTTGGGACACTTAAACTTATCTAAATTTACTGAAGGTATCAGCAACCGATCCAATATTTTCTTGATCCCTCCATTTCCCTTATAGGCTACAATCCATTTATCAGTTGTCCTACACGAATTATACAGTTCCTCGATATAAGGTTCCAAAGTTGAGATATCCTCCACTGGTTCATTGGGACAGATTGCGAATGATAAGCCATGTATGCTATTTTCACATTTTTTTGCAAACTCCCAGTCTGCTGGATTGAGCATTTTTTTAAAACACTTCAAATTATATCTTCGAGAATCATTTGTTCCATCGATCAGTGATGCGTATCCAAACTCTCGAGTTATAAAGTGGCACTGTCTCAATAGAAATCCATCCATGTCAATCATTAAACAAATTTTGGACAGAGTAACTTTTTGAACTTCTATCAACTGTTCTCTAATCCAGTTGGCATAAGCAGCACATTTTTCTTTGGGGCAAGAAAAATTTTCACCGTGGTAATCACATTTTTTTCTTTCTGACATTGGCAAACATTTAAACTTGGGACATCCAAACATTTCGAGATTTATTGCGGGTATTTCTAAAAAATTCAGCAATCGTGCAATCCATTTACCTCCTTTATAGGCTACAAACAGTTTGTCCTTGGTCTTATACAATTCGTACAACTTTTTTACATCTGATTCCATTTTCTTATATTTCTCGACTACCTCCCTCTCCACAGGGGTAAATGGTAAACCATGCACTTTACTTGTCATATTCTTAATATTCTCCAATTCCTTCCCAAAAAACTGCTTTCGAATTTTTTCTCGAATTTCTGATCCATGCTCTTCGTATTCCTTTTCCATGTCAGCCTCTTCTACAAATTCCTTGATACCTTCTAATGGCTTTTCAAATAATGTCTCTTGTAATTGCCCCAGATCGTACCTCTGTGAGTCGTTTGTACCATCAGTAAGAGATTCGTATCCAAATTCTCTTGTGACAAAGAAATGGTAAAGAGGAAAACCATCCATATCTACCACCAAACAAATATTAGATAGAGAAACAGCCATTACTGTTGGATAAGTTACCCAAAGACTTCTGATAACCCCAACACGATAACCATCCATATATTTAAAAAAAAAAAAAAAAAAAAAAAAAAAAAAATTTTTTTTTTTTTTTTTTTTTTTTTTTTTTTTAAGTCACACCCACTTGAAAAAAAAAAAAAAAAAAAAAAAAAAATTATGAGTAATTTAATGAGTACTAACAGTGAAAATATCGTTTCTTTTGAATACTTCATTCCGCCACTCTTTTATACGTTCCCATCCACCCTGATTATTATTGACCCATTGGTCGTACTCAAATGTCAGTATTTTAAATAAATGGAATAAATATTTAGTTTTAAAACTTGATTTATCAGCTTCAATTAAATTGTATAATTGCCGAATAAATTCACAAGAGATCATAAACCGAATCCATTGTTTTTCACCCTTCATGTTTAGAAAAAATGGATAGACAATATGGGGAAATAGTAAACCATACACATTTGCTGTACTTAGTAGAATAGATTCAACATAGAATGGAGTCGCAAATGATTTCACGTACTGGGTAGCAATAGCAGCATATTCTGGTATAAATTCATCAAAATTAGTTTTCATAGTGACGATAAATTTTTCTTCATGTTCATTGATTGGATGTAAATACCAATGATCAGAATACAAGATATCAAAATCGCTTTTAAGCAAATAAATAAAAATGTTTACTAAAACAAAATCAGTTCTAATAAGTATAGATTGGTAGATTTGTATTTCAAGCGTCTTTCGATATAGATTATAGCACGCTTTGTTACACCATAATGGAGGATAGGCTACCAAATCTCTGAATTCAGTTACAGAAAATAATTTACATTTTTCGTAAACAGGAAGGTAATTGAGTATTTTCAATTTTATTTCATTAGGTAATAGAAAAAATTGAAAACTCATCATTTGTCAGTATGTATCAAAGGGTAAGACTGGTCATAAAAAAAAAAAAAAAAAAAAAAAAAAAAAATTTTTTTTTTTTTTTTTTTTTTTTTTTTTTTTTTAATTATAAATACTGTACCCCGCTTTCTTCGGGCAGTTGAGTGCAACTAGGTGCCTCCGCAGTTTCGCAGTCTCCGGGCATCCGTCGTCATGAACCTCATGAACCTCCAATTATGTATGTGGTACAAGCCATTTCCTGTGGTCCTTCCCCCCAAAACTCCCTGCTCCATATGCCGCAGCAGTCCGGAAGCAGCGAGCAGCCGTCTGAAAGCCACGACCTCCACGGACGAATGCTCCGTGTGCCTGGATGTGATCCCCAGCGAGGATGCCTTTTCCCTCGCTGCCTGTCACCATCGATTTCACACCCAGTGCTTATGGACTTGGTTGAAAGGTGGCCTGAGACCCAAATGTCCCTACTGTCGGTGTGCTGTAGAGCCTTCCGACTGCCTCATTCTACTAGAAACCTTGAACTGGTCCAGTTATTGCAAACTATTTGAAGGTAAATATTTAAAGCGTAAATCGTACATCCAAGACTTTATCGAGTGGGACCAATTCTGGTTAGACGGCGTGAACGATCTGCCACCCTTCGAAGACCCCAATCTGGACCTGGCGGCCCGTTGTGTCCGAATGTTCGAACAGTGTCAACACATGTATTGGTTTCATGTTTCAGTTTGTTACGAGGATTATATCGATTTTATAACAACAATCACCACCCAAGTAAGGTGCCACTTCTTACCCTTTTGGTGTTGGTGCGACAAATTAGATTTCAAAGGACATAAACATTTCATTATCGTGATCTCTAAAATGTCTTTCTTAAAGGAATATGCAGAAAATTCAGGGGGGAGCGTAAAATACAGTCCCATTCACTTTTCGCACGAGTTGATTCAAATGTTGTACTCGATTAGCCGAAGAGAAGCCGTGTGTTGGTTTTATCGAGATTACTGTGAGAAGCCGGCCAATTATTACATACATCGCATGTTACCGTCTACTACCTTCTGGATTTTGTCGAGTGTGTATCGGAATGGATTTAACATCTACCTCCGACACATCTGGGAGGAGCTGAATTTAAAAGAAAAATATCTTCATGTCGTGCAAGAAGGGGAACGTTGGAAAGTGGACACAACTCATATGGCCCATCACCTGAATCTGCGAAACGATTTTGTTCTACCTGTTTCCAGACATTACAGACCCGTGAACAAGGAGACGAAACATTTTCTTTTTGTTGAAAATGAAAAAATATATTTTATGAAAGGTGACGACGCCCCGTTGAAAAACTATCAAAGGGTAGATGAACTCTTACAAAAACTCAATGTGTATGTGTCTGATCATAAAGAAATGTTTAATCTACTCGAAGAATATAAAACAGAAAACGAGAATCTCAAAAAAGAATTGGAAAAGGTGCGACGGCGTTCCCGGAGATCATTGTAAAATCATTACAATCTCATTTTATGATTATTCAAATGTTATTTTTATTGTCATTCAAACAATTTTATTTCATTAAAAATTTTTACTTTCTAAATTAATTGGTCTTTTAAAAACATCATAATTAATTGTGTGTAATGAAAAAAGAAATCAATTTAAAAGAAAAAAAAAATTTATTTTTACAATTACTTACATAATCCACAACATCACTCAATAATAATAAGTTCACTTTTTACAGTTGCTTCACAACTCTCCATTTGTAGCATTTTGAAAGTTCAAAAGGTTTCCATAAGTTCACATTTTATGTTGTTCTTGTTTCACAATAATAATATATCCAAGATCACTTTTTACAGTTGCTTCATAAAAACACCATGGGTCGAAAGGGATGCTCTCCATTTGTAGCGAAAGGTTTCATAAGTTCACATTTTATGTTGTTGACACCTTTTCTTTTTAGAATCAGCCATTTATACACAATCATCTACCAAGTCCCATTTTTTTGGGGGCCACACCATTCGATAAAGCAAATCCTAAACGTGACACAGCCAGGGCCGCTGCTCTCCATTTGCCTTGCACATTTTGAAAGTTTCACTTTTTACAGTTGCTTCACAAAAACACCATGGGGCATGGGGTCGAAAGGGAATTGATACAAATGAGTAAATGCTGCCGCTG
This sequence comes from Salticus scenicus, assembly GCA_963930645.1. Taxonomy (NCBI): domain Eukaryota; kingdom Metazoa; phylum Arthropoda; class Arachnida; order Araneae; family Salticidae; genus Salticus; species Salticus scenicus. The sequence continues at coordinate 104,695 of CAWVNO010002304.1, forward strand.
CTCTCCATTTGTGGCAGTTTTTCTCCTTGCAATAGATACATTTTGAAAGTTCGAAAGGTTTCATAAGTTCACATTTTATGTTGTTCACACTATCATCTTTTCTTTTTAGAATCAGCCATTTATAGAATGTATATTCATCGACCAAGTCCAATATTTTTACTCCCATTTTTTTGAGGGTGGCACTTAGGATCTTGTAATCAGTGACGCCGTCGTCGTCATAAAAGACGGTCTCCACACCATTCGATAAAGCAAATCCTAAACGTGACACAGCCAGGGCCGCTGCTCTCCATTTGCCTTGCACATTTTGAAAGTTTCACTTTTTACAGTTGCTTCACAAAAACACCATGGGGCATGGGGTCGAAAGGGAATTGATACAAATGAGTAAATGCTGCCGCTGCTCTCCATTTGTGGCAGTTTTTCTCCTTGCAATAGATACATTTTGAAAGTTCGAAAGGTTTCATAAGTTCACATTTTATGTTGTTCACACTATCATCTTTTCTTTTTAGAATCAGCCATTTATAGAATGTATATTCATCGACCAAGTCCAATATTTTTACTCCCATTTTTTTGAGGGTGGCACTTAGGATCTTGTAATCAGTGACGCCGTCGTCGTCATAAAAGACGGTCTCCACACCATTCGATAAAGCAAATCCTAAACGTGACACAGCCAGGACCGCTGCCGTCTTGGTGTGGCGATAACAGCCATGCGTTTTCAGTTTGGGTAATTCGATGTCTTCACTGCTGGTTTGAGGACGCGGCCGTGCGCGATGACCCTTGCACAATTTGCTCTTATCCATTTTCGTTCCACTGGTTTTAGGACGCCGTGCGCAACGATCCATTTTCACTTCACTGGCGGCCGTTGACTGAGCAAGTGCGGTCCTCTGCATCTCTTATAAACAGAGAAAGGGCGGAGACAGCTGAGATGGGTTGAACCACTAGCAGAAGGAGGAAATGGAGGAGCTTGGGGGACCATTTATAAAAAAAAAAAAAAAAAAAAAAAAAAAAAAAAAAATTTTTTTTTTTTTTTTTTTTTTTTTTTTTTTTTTTTTCCATCATATATGGATGTTTGGGTCTACTCTTTTCATTCTTAGGGTGGAATGATTAGCTCTTTTTTCAAAGAAAAACCTTATTTGTGCTTTCAAAAAAGAAACAATGGAATTGTTCAACTATTTAACAAATTCAAAGGAAAGATTTCAACCCCAAGAAGACCATCATGTCAAGCTATATGTTTGTGGACCTACCGTCTATGACTTACCTCATCTCGGACATGCTCGAACCTACATTTTTGCGGATTGTCTTAAAAGAATTCTAACTCATCATTTAAATCATTCAGTAACCATGGTAATGAATATAACAAACTTAGATGATAAGATTATAGAAAGAGGAGGTTTGAAAATTGCCGATAAATACGAAAAGATATTTTTTGAAACCATGGATACATTAAACATTATCAGGCCAAATCATACACCCAGGGTTACTGATTATCTTCAAATCATATCTGATTTTACATTGAAGGGTTTAAAAGATTTTTCCTATACTTTTGGTAATGATGTCTTATTTAATTCTGCTCAATCTTCCAAACAATGTGTTTTCCCCCATCTGGAAAAGCGAGACTATCAAGTCGAATTCATGGGAAAAAATCCAAGAGATTTCGTTTTGTGGAAATCAAAAAATTGGATTGATGATAAAGGATTGCAACGTGACAGTATGCCTGGATGGCATTCAGAATGTGCAGCACTGGCGGCTCATTTTTTCAACGATTCTATAGATATTCATTTGGGGGGCATTGATTTAATGTTTCCTCACCATGAAAATGAAATAACCCTAGGTTGTACTTATTTCAATACTCGTAAATGGATAAATTTTTGTTTATATACAGGACATCTTCAAATTAGAGGGAAAAAAATGTCTAAGAGTTTAAAAAATTTTACAACCGTGGATGATTTAATTTCGAAGAGTTATTCTCCATTAGCTATTCGATATATGTTTTTGAAACATCCGTATAACAAACCAATGGAATTTAATGAAGAAGAATTAATTTCTGCCCAAAAATCTTACAATGTATTTATGAAACATTTGGTTACAATTAAATTATATTTAGATGAAGCGAAAATTGAAGGGAATACTGATAATATAAATTTTACAAATATGCAAAAATCTCTTAATGATGCTTTGTTGGATAACCTGAATATACCTTTAGCAATTACAACAGTAGAAAATTACACAAAAGATTTGGTTTCTAAAATGCATTTGTTATCCAAAGCTTGGCTGCACTATTCTTTTTCATATATTTTTATGGTGATTGATAAATATTTTGGATTACTAGATGTAAGTATGTATCACGAAAAACATAATTCGAATAAATTATTTCAAATTGTTAAAGAATTTCGATCAAAAGTGCGGTATTGGGCTTTACATCATGATAAAAGTGTGTTAAAATATTGTGATGAAGCGAGACAAAAAATAAATGAACTTGGGACATTTAATGTAGAAGATTAAAGTAATGGACAGGTGTTTAATTTGCAATAGACTTATAAATTATCCAAGATCAAATTATAGGTTAGATTGTGAACATGTTTTTCATCAAGAATGTATGGTAAGGTATTTTGAACGCCATCCATATGAATGCCCCATATGTTTGAATAGTTTATCATATGAAGACCAGATATTTTTACAGGAAATCCAACAAGGAAGAATAAGAATAGTGGAGGATATAAATGATACCGATTCAGGTTATTCTACAGATTGAAGGATCAAGATTTAACATTGTAGAGTGACGATGATAATTTTGTGAATATTGGTGTGACAATAATGTAAAATTCTGTTACAATAAAATTTTTAATTAACTGTAAATTATATCTGTTTTATTTCAAAATTGTTTTTTTTACAAATTTTATCTCAAATAAAAAACAATAGGAACAATGAATGCCTTTTTACAACTCATAAAATTTCCATCGACTCGCAGCTATAGTTTTCTAATCGACTTTCAACAAAAATATTTTCGCAACCTTCTTTTACTTTATACAACTTTTAATATGATTCGCATTTTATTTGATGAAAATATAATATGTCAAACCAATGAAGTGAGAAGCATATCACCCAATTTTATTAATACTCTATGCTTCATTAACGGTACAATGACAATGGGAGAAAATATCATTTACCACGATTATTACCAATGGGTATCCATTTACCTTTTATTTCTTGCATTCGCTTTCTATCTTCCTTTTTTTATATGGAAAAAATTTTTTGGAAATTATCTCCAATGTCTGGAAAATCTCACATGCAAACCTGATGAAACAATCGAATTCATTCACAATTCTAAAGGAGACTTTATGTATTTTAAAACATGGGGACTAGAACTATTCTACATAGTCTATACATTTTGGATGTTATATGTTACCGATATTTTCTTCAATCATCTTTGGAGTCAATTTAATTGGTCATGGAAAGTAATTAATAAAATGTTTCCAGATAAAGGAACCTGTTTTGTGCGTTATTATCAAACTAGCGGATCTACCGATGGCAGATTTAGTTGTCTTTTGCCTTTGTGTAGTGTTTATCGTAGAATATTTGTAAGTCTTTACATATATGTAATAATGTTAATTGTATTGAATATTGTAATCCTCATTTACAGGATAAAATTACTCGTGAGTAAAAAAAATTTTATAAATGAGTGGTGGGCATTTGCGATTGCTAAACAATTATCCATTTCCTGGAGCAATAAGAAAAAATTTGAAACAGCTTACTCTTCATTATACGTTAAAAGAATAGAATCTATAGTGTAAAACATGTCATCTTGACTGATCAGATGGAATGTGGTTATACAATCGCTATTAAGACTTTCAGTGTATGAAATTCAAAATCAATATCCAAACACTGAATGTCTTAACGTCGATGGTAACCCAAAATCTTCATTACAAGTAGACTTTTCTCTGTAGTACACTTTGTCAACCTGACGATATGCGGTTATATAATCGCTATTAAGACTGTCAGTGTAGGAAATTCAAAATTAACACCATACACTGACAGTCTTAACGACGATGACAACCGGTGTAAGTAAAGCAAAGACCACCTCGTCATATCGTTAAGAATCTTCAATTGCTTCCCATCTCGAATTCTTGACTCATGTTGAGAAACAGCTATTACTGTTTGATAAGTTATCTAGAGTGTGATAGAAAAGATCTACGGAAACCAGCTATATAATTAAATTAAAAAAAAAAAAAAAAAAATTTTTTTTTTTTTTTTTTTTTTTTTTTTTTTTTTTTTTTTTAGCCACACCCACTTAAAAAAAAAAAAAAAAAAAAAAAAAAAAAAAAAAAAAAAATTTTTTTTTTTTTTTTTTTTTTTTTAGCCACACCCACTTAAAAAAAAAAAAAAAAAAAAAAAAAAAAAAAAAAATTTTTTTTTTTTTTTTTTTTTTTTTTTTTTTTTTTTTTTTAATAAATTTTTTATTTTAACATTCATTTATTTGGTAATAAATGTTTCAATATGTCATTTAGTCTTTTAAATTTACCCTATGATATATTGGTACATTTATTTAAAAACTACATTTCCCTTTCTGATAAATTAACGTTATTAGAGTCACCCGATTTCCATGAATTGTTATCAGATCCTAATTGTTGGTCAATTCCTTGTGATGAATTTTTCGGATTTATAGAAACAATACGCATCATAAAACCAGGTTTTTATCTGGATTCTCGTAATGATTTGTGTTATGTATTCGTAGATGAAAAAAATGCAACTTTGTCCCTACGTTATTTTCAATATTTAAACATTAACGATTTAGAAGAAACCCATCCGTCTCTAGAAGATCTGATAAAAGTTAATAGTGAAAGATATTATATGAAAAGAACAATAGAAGAAAAAATCCGTTGGATTTATTTTGATGATTACCTCCACAATACATTTCAAAAATTATACTTTCCGGTTAATAAAATTGAAAACTTTCAATTTTATTCTGTATATCCTGATACCACTGTTGTTGTAGACAATTTTTCAAAGACTCTCCGTTGGCCTGCTAGTCATAGTTATCACCCAATGGAATCTATTTTTAGAGAGTGTGATAATTTCCCCAAGATTTACCATTTTGAAAAAGAATGTATTGTATACAATAACAACGCAGCCCATCACAAAATGAGATGGTGGAAAGATGAAAAGATAATAACTAAAAAATGCATTTACAAAGGGCAATGCCTCTGTACAAAAGGAACATATAAAGTTTTACCTATGGAAGGGTATTGGGATGAATACAAATCGTACATTTATACGATAATAAACAATCATTTATCTTATGATACTTATCAGTCGTTATATAATCAAAACGAGAAATTATCTATTAAAACTTTTTTTAAAGAGAGCAAAGATGCAGAAGAAGAATGGTACAGTAATAAATACAATTCGTTTTATAACCGATACGAGAGATATGAGTTATATAATGTTAAAAAAGAGATAATTTTATATAATTTTGATACAAGATATTCAATAATTAATGATTAAAAAAAAAAAAAAAAAAAAAAAAAAATTTTTTTTTTTTTTTTTTTTTTTTTTTTTTAATTATAAATTGTGTGAGACAATCTTATCAGTTTAATCAGATAAATCTGAACGATGATGAAGATCATAGACTATTATAATAATTTTGAAAAAATGTTTCGCTATCTTTTGGGGCACTGTGTTTATCTTGCCAACTGGAGACTGGGGGACGTCAACGAGCCGGATTTGGATGACAAGACGCTGTGTATGCAACGCTCCATATGCGACGTGTTGGAAAAATATTTTGATCTGTACAAGGGTCCGGGTAGAGTAGCGACGCCTCGCAAAATAGAAGATGTCGGCCCCCAGTTGCGCGTTACCTTGGAGAAATATGCAGACAATGGATATGTATCAAACCGCCTTGCTAAGATGTTGAAGGGAGTCAAGTTTGGAGATGACCGGTATCAAGAACTGGTTTTGGAAATGTTAATCTATACCGGGAGATATGCTACAAGATGTATGTCGAAATTTGATGATCACTCTATTGTTTTGGACACTGTGTATAACACTTTTAAAGGAGTTTTAGATAGAAAGGACTTTTTTGACAGTATTTTTGATGATTTCTGGGATATCAATCCCTTTGAAATTTCATTGTAATTGTATTAAATGTATTTTTTATCAATTAACATTTGTACAAATTCTTTGGGATCCTCCCCACCCATTACATGTGTTTGAAACTTTAATATAGAATCATTGGAGGGACAAAATAAAGCTTGCTTAACAAAAGATTTAGCATGCATACAATCCACCCGGCCGTTCAACACATTATCCTTCATTTCGGATATTTCCATTAAACAGGGGGATGTTGGGCTGAGTTGAGGATAGGTCGTACAGTTGCATTTCTCCCCATCCCAACCCATATTGGAAGTAGGATTGGGTATTTCTCGCAAGCAGTAGTCAACGGAGCAGACAAATGGAAAAACAGATATCATTTTCGTTCCATCCAAAGATTTCGATCCACATTTACAACGATATCTCAATTGATTTCCCACCATTTCGTAATAATTCTCTATATTGTCTCCAGCCGTTTCGTTTTTAAGGTAATCGTACAATACATTTAAATTATTGTTTTGAGCCTCTTCACTCTTACACGCTTGTTTTTTATCCCCTTTAAAGACTTCATCGTTAATACTTAGACACGACCAACCGGCTAGTGAGAAAACGTGGTACGATGTTTTCAGGTTACATTTCCCGACACCTTTCGGTAAACAATAGGTCCCTGGTGTTAATTTCTGATTCATCACAAAAATACGTTTATCCTTATCCAAGATTTGAAAAGGAACTAACTCTTTGCCATTATTGCAGTATTCTTCACAATCGCATGGTTCATCGGTTGGGCACTTGAAACCTTGTAATGGACAATTAAATTTAGTAATAGGGTTAATAATCCTTTGAAACCATGTACCGAAATGTTTTTCATTTGTTATATTTGGTTTATAATATAAATTTATAAAAGTTACAAGTACGAGTAGGAACAAAATCAAAGAAATGTATTGGTTCTTCACCATACTCTGTCTTTTATTCTTAACTTTCAATTTAGAATTTATTTCAGGGCGCCCGTGGCACAAACGATATGTGCTAATTTGGAAGTGGAACGAATATTTACTGATACGTATTTTCCCACAGAATGTATTTGTTTTGGTAGATAAAGACATACTCTACCGATACATAGCTTCTTCCGATGACACATATATTCCAGCAGTTCAATTAGATACTTTTATGAAAAAAGAAATTTTACATTATCAATACCTTATGGAATGGATCCGAGACCCGCCTATCGTGAAAAGTTATCCGACGACACTTTCAGATGAGATCGATATTTTGAACCACGTGACGCAGTCGTTAAATTGAACACTCTTTGCTTAAAAGAATCATAGGATCCACGGCCATATATTTGTATATCTGAATATTTTTCCTGCAATTCAGAAACGATTCTCTTTTCCTGAAATCGCATCATTTGAAATATACATATTATTCGAATACCTGTTAAGTCCAAGTATTTAAAAAAAAAATCCCAACCCAATTTACAACATTCATCTTTATGCTCATATTTTATTCGGAATGGATAATAAGGAAATACAGAGATGTGCAATCCACCATATATTTTTGTATTGGGAAAGGGTACCAGGATAACTGCTATAGCTCGCGGAACAAGACGATTTAATATTGGTATAGGAGGATCAAATGCAATAAATTTATTTGACTTTATATAGTGTTGAAGCAAGTTTATCCACTCTCGGCTGAAATTGTTAGTTTCATCTGGTTTATTATAAGAATAAAAAAGTTTCAAATGGTGTTCTTTAACGGCATCTGCTATCCGTACAATATCCAACATAATTAAAATAATAAATTTAAAATTTAATTTATAAAAAAAAAAAAAAAAAAAAAAAATTTTTTTTTTTTTTTTTTTTTTTTTTTTTTTTTAAACCACACCTTTGTACGGTATCCACTCGTCCACCGCCATGCTCTCGTCCCGGAAAGCCAACAGTTTCTCTTCTATGCAGTGGGGTTTACTCCCGATGGTCAGCAGGGTGTAGGGCCACAGACACAGACAGGTGTATTGATTGCGATTGCGATACATGAACATTCCGTGTTCGCACACGTCCGGATTCAGCGTGTCGCATTTTTCTCCTCCGAAAAAACGAGATTCTGTACAAATGCACGACCAGTGGGGGTAAGGGTCTTGGACCATCATCAACACCCCACCCGTTTCCTCGTTGCAGGGGACCGTTTCCAAGCCGACCTCGCATTTTCCTCCGACGCATTTCGCGTCCTTCTCGACGCACAGAAACGAGCAGTCGTCAATGCAGGGCACTGCTTTGGTGGAACAATTTTGACGGAACGTGGGCGCTTGGGTTCGGAGGGGGAAAGAGGGTGGCGGCGGAGCCCCTTGGCTATCCTGCCAACTCCATGCGTACAGGAGCCACATTAAAAAGAAAAGTAGATACGTCATACTTTTTTATGATGGAAAGACCCATCGATCAGCACGGGCGAAGTGGCAGTATCCAGTTTAGTATCAATAAAGTGAATAAATGGTTAGATGCATGGATTGCTTGCTATCAGATTGTCGAGGATTTCATTCAAGTGGATTTAACGCAGTTCCATACCATTTTTGAGCGGTGGGTTTCCATTCTCAATTGGATTTTTCAAAAACCCATCTACACGCTCGATAAGTACACTCCCTGTTATTTTTATTACTACCGCCTGCCCAACGGACCCAAGGAATTCATTCAACTGTATATGGAAGAAAATTCCGAGGATGGTTCCACGACTCTCCATGTCATTTTTAATCTGTACGAATTTCAAATTATTCAAAAGAAATTGTGTCAAGACTTTTCAAAATCCAACCGACTCCTCATTAACGAGGCTCGGGGAACCATCGATTTGTCGTCTCTGGTTCAGACCGAGCATGACTCGGCCCAATATTTCGAAACCATGACCACTTGGCAATTACTCTTCATTCACACCTGTCATGCTCTGGCTCACCTCCATATGTATGACCGGTATAGACATGCCCATTATGACACTCACATCATGATGCGGGAATCGCCCTTCTACAAGTTTTATTGTCACGGAGAAATGGTCTTTCGTCATTAACTCCAGATATATTAAATTGTTGGGATTAAAAAAAAATTTTAATGACACACTAACATCAGTACACAAAATAAAATATTATATGTATATTCGTTTATTGTCTATAATACAACTTCGACACTAACATCAGTACACAAAATAAAATAATATATGTATATTTGTTTATTGTCTATAATACAACTTCGACACTAACATCAGTACACAAAATAAAATATTATATGTATATTCGTTTTTTATCTGTAATACAACTTCGACACATAGGACAAATTTCAATTTTCTCAGAACACATATAACAACATGTTACATGTCCACATTCTAAAAATACAATCTCACATTCATTATGTAAACAAATTTTACATAATAATTTAGTGGTTACTGTATTCTTAGACCGTGTCACGAAAATAAGTTCAAATAAGTATTTTAAGAATTTTTCAAATGCTTCTACATTTGTATTGTTCTCATTCTTATTTGAAATTTTACCCAATACAAATGGACATTTTAAGTTTTTCACTATATGTTGTCTCAAAGGATCCTTGTAGGGCTTCCAGTCATGTAAAATTATTTTGCAAAAGGCACATTGAACAAAATCTTTATATCCTAAATAAAAAAGACCTGATTCGGCCATTTCTTTTAAGTTGATCGTTTCAGGAAAAGGCCATTCATCAAACGTCGCCAGTCTATTTTTTTCTGATAACGTCTTCCTTTCCTTCAAAATTGTCGTCAAAAGCATCAGTTGAGCCGCAAAACAGTCCGATTTATGTTTAGCATGATCTTGAACAACATCATCGTTTTTTTCCCAATTTCCGACGCAAACACCACACCAGTAACATAATACGTAATCCTCCACATCCGTGTAAAAAAATCCATTGGTTGCCAAAATCATAGGATCCGGATAGGATGCAGTCCATTTTTTGAAAGTGTTCAATCTATCCATTTTTTGTTTTAAATTAGAATATCTTGGCATCACCATCATCTTATTACGAGTAGTCAAATATTTATTTAGTACATCAAGATCCATCACCCTTGATAAAATACTGTAAACTGCTCTTGTGAGAACCATCCGATAACTGACATTCAAAGTTCGGAGTGCTTAAATACCTTGGAAAAAAAAAAAAAAAAAAAAAAAAAAAAAAATTTTTTTTTTTTTTTTTTTTTTTTTTTTTTTTTTTTTTTCAGTAGGCGTGGTTAAAAAAAAAAAAAAAAAAAAAAAAAAAATTTTTTTTTTTTTTTTTTTTTTTTTAAGTAAACCTCACTGCAGAATCTGTTGGCTTTTAGCGATGATACTGGGTGGTACTGCAAATATCAGGAAACCGGCATCTTTTGTAGTGGCTGTACTGCAAATCATACAGTCACCTGTAAAAAGAATTTGGTGCCAGGACCCTCGTAGAAATTTTTAAAGTTTATTAATAATCAATATTGCCTCGGAAATATTGCATCATTGCTAACCCCCATGATTCATCCAACAGTTGCTTCATGGTTGAATGAGATTGGACTGGAAAGCGACAGCTGCGTGACCCCAATGAGTCATACTATTGTTTTCCCCTTTTTGAAAGGGGTTGAACAATGCTTCATTGTCTGGCTTGCCAATGAGTCATCACGGGGATGGTCCCTTTTGAAAGGCCCCATTCATCCAAACCATCTGCTTCAGGGTTGAATGAGATTGGAGCGACAGCTGTTGCTTGCGTGACCCCAATGCTGCTTCATTGTTAAAACTCAAACTATTGAAACCAACTGACAAACCGAAGCTGATCAAACAATTTTTATTTTCCAATTTCAAAAAACTTTATTTGGAGAACTCGCCGAAGCTGATCAAAAAATTTTTATTTTCCAATTTCAAAAAACTTTATTCGGAGTGGGGCGACTCGAGATCTCTCCAACGGTATCAAGATTATGAAGATCGGCCCATTAGGTTCCGAGATATGAGCGAAAAACCATAAAAACTGGAAGTTGTGGCGCCAAATTTTGGTACCAATAAAATTCTGAATAGAACTTAAAGAATGCGTGAAAAAGAAGTCCTAGGCGTAAAAAACAAGTAAAAATTGGGATTAGACCCACCAGTAAGTTAAAATGGGTCATGTTCACTATTAAAATTGGCTCCAGTGGGCGCCAAAAGAGCCAAAAATGAAAAAATGCTATGGCGTTACTCTAGTTGAGTGAAAATACAGAAAAGGTAAGAACAAACGCGAAAATCCTAGGGTAATTTAAAAAGATAGTGAAAAATTGGAATAGGAAAAGCGCCCTCTGGCGGTGAAAAAAGTGAGGGAGCCTACAGGGTGGGCCGACTCGAGATCTCTCCAACGGTATCCAGATTATGAGGATCGGCCTATTAGGGCCCGAGATATAAGCGAAAAACCATAAAAACTCAAAGTTGTCAATAAAACGGCGCCAAATTTTGGTACAAATAAAATTCTGAATAGAACTTGAAGAATGCGTGAAAAAGAAGTCCTAGGCGTAAAAAGCAAGTAAAAATTGGGATTAGACCCACCAGTAAGTTAAAATGGGTTATGTTCACTATTAAAATTGGCTCCACTGGTCACCAAAAGAGCCAAAAATGAAAAAATGCTATGGCGTTACTCTAGTTGAGTGAAAATACAGAAAAGGTAAGAACAAACGCGAAAATCCTAGGGTAATTTAGAAAGATAGTGAAAAATTGGAATAGGAAAAGCGCCCTCTGGCGGTGAAAAAAGTGAGGGAGCCTACAGGGTGGGCCGACTCGAGATCTCTCCAACGGTATCAAGATTATGAAGATCGGCCTATTAGGACCCGAGATATAAGCGAAAAACCATAAAAACTCAAAGTTGTCAATAAAACGGCGCCAAATTTTGGTACAAATAAAATTCTGAATAGAACTTGAAGAATGCGTGAAAAAGAAGTCCTAGGCGTAAAAAGCAAGTAAAAATTGGGATTAGACCCACCAGTAAGTTAAAATGGGTCATGTTCACTATTAAAATTGGCTCCACTGGTCACCAAAAGAGCCAAAAATGAAAAAATGCTATGGCGTTACTCTAGTTGAGTGAAAATACAGAAAAGGTAAGAACAAACGCGAAAATCCTAGGGTAATTTAGAAAGATAGTGAAAAATTGGAATAGGAAAAGCGCCCTCTGGCGGTGAAAAAAGTGAGGGAGCCTACAGGGTGGGCCGACTCGAGATCTCTCCAACGGTATCAAGATTATGAAGATCGGCCTATTAGGACCCGAGATATAAGCGAAAAACCATAAAAACTCAAAGTTGTCAATAAAACGGCGCCAAATTTTGGTACAAATAAAATTCTGAATAGAACTTGAAGAATGCGTGAAAAAGAAGTCCTAGGCGTAAAAAGCAAGTAAAAATTGGGATTAGGCCCACCAGTAAGTTAAAATGGGTCATGTTCACTATTAAAATTGGCTCCACTGGTCGCCAAAACTGCCAAAAATGAAAAAATGCTATGGCGTTACTCTAGTTGAGTGAAAATACAGAAAAGGTAAGAACAAACGCGAAAATCCTAGGGTAATTTAGAAAGATAGTGAAAAATTGGAATAGGAAAGGCGCCCTCTGGCGGTCAAAAAAGTGAGGTAACTTGCAGGGTGGGGCGACTCGAGATCTATCCAACGGTATCCAGATTATGAAGATCGGCCTATTAGGACCCGAGATATAAGCGAAAAACCATAAAAACTGGAAGTTGTGGCGCCAAATTTTGGTACCAATAAAATTCTGAATAGAACTTGAAGAATGAAAAAATGTGTAACACCAGTCTTTTCTAAGATCTGTTTTTAAATACCAGTAACATTTATATATTAGTTGTTTTATTGTCTTAATTTAAATGGATGGAATCCACTCTTGATTATATAGAATTTTTTAAAGTTTATTAATAATCAATATGCCTTGGAAATATTACATCATTGCTAAAGAGAGGTTGGGACTTGAAAGCGGGCAGCTGCCGCTTGCGTGAGTCATCAACGATCCTCCCCTGAGATAGGCTGACGCCGCCATTATTAAACATGCACCTGGTTCCTTCTTTGAAAGGGATTGAACAATGCTTCATTGTCTGGGAGGAAGAGAGCAGATGCTTGCCAATGAGTCATACATCTCCCCCATCACGGGGTGATTAGGATCTGGTGGGAAAGAACCGTTATGCTGGTTGCGAATAAAAGACCATTGTTCCTCCCTCATCCCTTTTGAACAATGCTTCATTGTCAGGCGATTGGGAAGGCAACTGCTTACCCATGAGTCATCCCTCACGGGATTCCATCCACCTGGTCCCTTTTGAGGCCGCTGTCTCATCGCCCCCTGAGACAGGCCTCCCTTTTTGAAAGGATCATTGTGTTGTGGCCGTTCTATTCTACTTGACAGCTGCTGCACCGCCATTGTGTTAAAACCCTTTTTGAAAGCACAATGCTTCATCCATTATACTTGAAAGCCCCCATCGTGCACCTGGTCCCTTTCTGAAAGGGGAATCAATATTGCCTCGGGCATCATTGTTAAAGAGACCACCCCAATCCAACAGCTACTTCATGGTTGAATAAAAAGTTGATCTCAAATAAAATCCCCAGTGAAGATATAATAATAATAATAATAATAATGATAAATATATAATTTTTATTAATAACTGAATAAAAAGTTGATCTCAAATAAAATCCCCAGTCAATCATTTTTTATTCATATCTGAATTGTCCCATCCCATTGGTTCCTCCCGACACGCGGAGGCGGGGCCTCGCGAACGTCTAGAGCGGCTTTCCGTTTACCGAGTCAGTCGAGATGGAGTGCTCTATTTGTTACGAGTCTCTCTCTTCTTGGAATGGGTTTACCCTTCGCTGCGGACACATGTTCGACACGACGTGTGTCCGGCGCCTACTCCATCATGCGCGGAGCTATTCGGAAGCCCAGTGCCCCCTCTGCCGGTTCGAATTTTACTATGCAGGACTGGAGGGGCAGCTGGATATCCCCGAGCAGATTCAGCTATCTTCGGACACCTCCCGCTCCAGCAGTCCGGATTTGCCGAGCGTGGAGGAACTGCTGCGCTCCAGCGAAGGGTCCTCTGCCGTTTCCTCTGCCGCTTCCTCTGCTGCTCCCACCGCCTCTTCCTCTGCCGGCCCTCAGTTTATTTCTCTGCAGGAACTTCGGGCTACGCGCTTTGAGCCCGAATTTTGGAATTGTTTAAGGGCCGCGGCCGCCCTCTCATCCACCGCCTCTGCCACCGCCACCGCCTCTGGTCCCTCATCAGCCACCGCCTCATCAGACTCTGCAACCGCCACCTCCTCATCAGTCTCTGCAACCGCCACATCCTCATCAGCCACCGCCTCCTCATCCGCCGCTACCGTCACCAGCTCCTCGGTTCCCGCAGCCATTTCACCTAGTCCTTCCTCTGCGGCCGCCTCACCAGTCCCCGGCCCCTCCAGGAGAAGAAGAGGAAGAAAATCCGTAAGTGCCCTGAAATTTCCATTAGTTAAAAAATTATCTTTAAAACTTAAAAAAAAATTACGAAAATCATTTAAAAAATTCAACCAATCAGCTAAACATATCAAAGACTTAAAAAATTTAAATTACTCCATAGATTTTAATTTTAAATTAAATAGATTGCATACACAATATTTACAATTGAAAAAAGAACACACACTCTTTATGAGAGAAGTAATGAAAGCCCTCCCCTCTTCTTCTTCTCCTGTTGTATAAAAAATGTTGTATATAAAAAATGTTGTATATAAAAAATGTTGTATATAAAAAAATGTAAATAATTGTATATAAATAAAAATATTTTATTGTTATTACAGTTTGTTTGTTTTTTTTAAAGTTGTTTGTTTTTTTAAAGTAAAAAAATGGGACTGGACAAGGTATTGTGGGGGTAACCCCCACAATACCTTGTCCAGTCCCATTTTTTTACATTCAATTACTTACCAATATTGGATATTCAAAATAAAAAACATATTCCTTAAAGTTTATCGGATATAATCAAGAGTGAATTAAATTAAGACAACTAATATATAAATGTTACTGAATCTTAGGGTGATCTGTGTTACACTTTTATTTTATTTTATATATGTCACTTAGTATCGAATAGCTATATAATAATAATAATAATAACAATAATTAATATATATATATATATATATATATATATATATATATATATATATATATATATATATAATTTATATATAATATAAATAATTTCAAAACTTTTGTGAGCAAAATGAAATGGTAATATTTTCAATATAGTATCAGAAAATGAAAACACCTCACAGAAATTATACTCACCTTTAATCCAACAAAATATAAATGATGTGATACCACCATTTTGGATTCTCAGTATATAATCGATAGAATTCAAATAAAATGGTATCAGAAAATGAAAACAATTACTTCAAATCTTAAAAGGAAAGAGTCGGTGACTGAGAGAGAATAAAAAAATCTTTCACCGACGCTGACAAACTATTCAACAATTTTTTTTTTCAATTTCAAATTTTTTTTGAATGTGTTGGTCAACCTTGAAAGCTTTGGTGAGTTGATAAAAAATTTTTCTTTCGCTAGGTCTCCGAATAAAATTTTTTTGAAATTGAAAAAAAAATTTTTTTTGAATGCTTTGTCATCAATCTTGAAAGCTTCGGCGAGTCGGTCATGACAACGCATTCAAAATTTTTTTTTTCCAATTTCAAAAAATTTTTATCCGAGCTTTCAAGATTGACCACAACGCATTCAAAAATTTTTTTTCAATTTCAAAAGAATTTTATCCGAGCTTTCAAGATTGACCACAACACATTCCGACTCACCAAAGCTTTCAAGATTGACCACAAGGCATTCAAAACAATTTTTTCCCAACAATTTTATTCGGAGATCTAGCAAGAGAAAAGTTTTTCACCGACTCGCCAAAACTTAAAAAAAAAAAAAAAAAAAAAAAAAAAAAAAAATTTTTTTTTTTTTTTTTTTTTTTTTTTTACTAGGTCAAAAAAAAAAAAAAAAAAAAATTTTTTTTTTTTTTTTTTTTTTTTTTTAACTAGGTCAAAAAAAAAAAAAAAAAAAAAAAAAAAAAAATTTTTTTTTTTTTTTTTTTTTTTTTTTAAGTTTTGGCGAGTCGGTGAAAAACTTTTCTCTTGCTAGATCTCCGAATAAAATTGTTTTGAAATTGGGAAAAAATCTGTTTTGAATGCCTTGTGGTCAATCTTGAAAGCTTTGGTGAGTCGGAATGTGTTGTGGTCAATCTTGAAAGCTCGGATAAAATTTTTTTGAAATTGAAAAAAAAAATTTTAGATTGGCATTGGTTATGGTATCATGGAATGGACTATACAAACACGTCAACCCACAAAAACTATTCCCATGAAGCACATCGATCCAAGTCAAGCATTTACCCGATATACGACCCTCTAAAAATTTTCAACCGTCCCACGGACTGGTGGGAATTTTCGATGTTCTCTAAGACAAATTATTATCTATTTCATCCTGTCGTGCGTGTTTGAATTGTGCAAAACCACTAAAGGAAAATGAAAGTTAAAAAATTTTTTAAACACAATTGTGGTATGCGGCGCGGCCCCGGGCCATCGGCCCGAGGCCTCCCTCCACCACCCGCCACATACACGTGACACCCTTCAACACTCTGTGGCGCGGCCCCGGGCCATGGGCCCAGGGCCTCCCTCCACCACCCGCCACATACACGTGACACCCTTCATTTTCAGTGGGACCCGGGGCGCCCCCACACAGGGGGGCGTCGCTTCAAACCCTTATTTGAGTGTCCATTTTTAAAACCATTGTTTTTTAAAACCATTTTTAAAAGACACACACCATTGTTTTTTAAAACCATTTTTAAAAGACACACACCATTGTTTTTTAAAACCATTGTTTTTAAAACACACCATTGTCACACCATTGTTTTTAAAACCATTGTTTTAAAAACACACCATTGTCACACCATTGTTTTTAAAACACACCATTGTTTTTAAAACCATTGTTTTTGAAAACCACACATTTGTTTTTAAAACCATTTCACACCATTGTTTTTAAAACCATTTTGAAAACCGTTGTTTTTAAAACCACACATTTGTTTTTAAAAAAAATTTCACACTATTGTTTTTAAAACCACACATTTGTCATTTTGAAAACCACACATTTGTTTTTAAAACCATTTCACACCATTGTTTTTAAAACCACACATTTGTCATTTTGAAAACCACACATTTGTTTTGAAAACCATTTCACACTATTGTTTTTTAAAACCACACATTTGTCATTTTGAAAACCACACATTTGTTTTTAAAACCATTTCACACTATTGTTTTTTAAAACCACACATTTGTCATTTTGAAAACCACACATTTGTTTTTAAAACCATTTCACACTATTGTTTTTTAAAACCACACATTTGTTTTGAAAAGCACACAATCATTTGTTTTGAAAACCATTTGTCCATACAGTTATGCACAACAACAATGAATGGACTTACCTTTTCTCCTTCTATGATCGCTTCTTGCGCCGCGCTCTCTCTCTCTTGCGCACCCCCCAGGGTCGGCCTCTTAGGTACTGCACGAGACTGCCACTTAGGTAGGAGCCAACGATGGGCTTCAGTGAAAGGGACTGCTCGCACAGAGTGAAAGGGCGTTCCCCCGGGGGGCCTCTAAAAACTAAAACACTAAAAACTAAAACACTAAAAACTAAACACTCGCGCTTAACTAAACACTAAAACTAATCTTACATCACTAAGAGGGTGTTTGTGTTGGTGTGAATAAATGAGACAGAGACACTTTTTCACTTTTTAATGTCCAAACAAAAAAACAAAAAATAGAGGTGTCAGATGGCAGCCTGATCCTCGGCTCCACCGCCCGATGTACTTACTCACTAGATGTACTATCACTAAACACTAAACCTAACCTAACACTGGCAGGTCGCGCTCTCTCGCACCCCGGGATCAGCCTCTTAGGTACTGCACGAGACTGCCGCTTAGGTAGGAGCCAACGATGGGCTTCAGTTAAAGGGACTGCTCGCACAGAGTGAAAGGGCGTTCCCCCGGGGCCACTAAAACACTAATACTAAAACTAATGTGGGGTGTTTGTGTCGGTGTGAATAAATGAGACAGAGACACTTTTTCAATCTTTAATGTCCACACAAAAAAAGAAAAAAGAAGTGTTAGATGGCAGCTGCGGGTCTACGGGCATAACAACGTAGACCATCCATGTCGACAGCTCCACCGCCCGGTGTATCTTACACACTAAAAAACTAACCTAAAGCTGGCAGAAGGGTCCGAGTGGAGTGTGTGTGAATGTGGGGAGGGGGAGGGGGGGGACTTTCGGGAGGGGGGAGGGGGGGGGAAGCAGAGTACATGTTCCCAAACGTAGCCACTAGAAATGACCACCAGGAAGCCTTCCACGACTCTGCAGTCCCCAGGGGGGGCTGTGTAGGTGGATGCCTCGGGGGGCAGAGCACGTGTTCCCAGAAGTAGCCACTAGAAATGACCACCGAGAATCCTTCCTCGACTCTGCCGCCTCCGACATGCACATTGGGACCCTCTCCGCCAAGTGCTGAAGTGCGGGTCGCTGATATAGACGAAAAAAAAAAAAAAAAAAAAAAAATTTCGAAAAAAAAAAAAAAAAAAAAAAAAAAAAAAAAAAAAAAAAATTTCGAAAAAAAAAAAAAAAAAAAAAAAAAATTTTTTTCGAAAAAAAAAAAAAAAAAAAAAAAAAATTTCGAAAAAAAAAAAAAAAAAAAAAAAAAAAAAAAAAAAAAAAAAAAATTTCGAAAAAAAAAAAAAAAAAAAAAAAAATTTTTTTTTTTTTTTTTTTTTTTTTTTTTTTACATATATAAATGCGTACACACTGTATGGACGGATAGAGACAGACCGTGAGAGGAATGGACATTTACAAGACATTTGGAACAGGTATTTCAAATCACATTTATTTGAACAGGGAGCTGTGAGCATCGGAGGTATGAGAAAAAATTTTAATATAGTTATAAAACATTAATACACTTTTCAAACTGACATTTTAAGGATTTTTTTAAATGGTTCGCCCATTTGGTGGGGTGTGGTGTGAACCCTTTCAAACTATAGTTGTTATTCAAAGGGCAACAAATGTTTTGTTTATTCAGTTGAAAGCTTTCAAACTCATTATTGAAAACATAATATATTTTAAGGACATCATTTTATCCTTTCAAACTATCATTTTAAGATAAACACATATAATTTTTTAAAATGGCCTTTCAAACTATAGTTTCAAATTTTTCAAAATCATATCCAACTATAGTTAAAACATAATCCCTTTCAACCATTATTCACAACCTTTTAAGGATGGTGTACAACATAATGCAAATGAGAATAGACCCATTTTGAAAAATTCATCAAGAACATATTTGATTTAAATCTTTCTGGTCCCACAGTTGAACCATACATTTCAAACTTTTGTGTTATTACAATAAGTATATAACAATTGTTTTCAAAAATGCCAGGGAAATTGAAAAATTTTTATTTCCCATATTATTATTTTACAGTTTTCAAAAGTTTAATCAAACAATTTACTTGTAATCGCCCCCAGTTGGGGTTTTGTTTATTCAGTCAAACTATAAAAACATTATATATTTTAAGGACCAATCCTTTCAAACTATAGTCATATAATTTTTTAAAATGGATGGGGTGTGTTGAAGCAATACAACATAATAACAACATAAAATTGACCAATATTTTTTAAACCTTTCAAACTATAGTTTAAACATAATCCCTTTCAACCATTATTCACAACCTTTTAAGGATGGTGTACAACATAATACAAATGAGAATAGACCCATTTTGAAAAATTCATCAAGAACATATTTGATTTAAATCTTTCTGGTCCCACAGTTGAACCATACATTTCAAACTTTTGTCTTATTACAATAAGTATATAACAATTGTTTTCAAAAATGCCAGGGAAATTGAAAAATTTTTATTTCCCATATTATTATTTTACAGTTTTCAAAAGTTTAATTAAACAATTTACTTGTAATCGCCCCCAGTTGGGGTTTTGTTTATTCAGTCAAACTATAAAAACATTATATATTTTAAGGACCAATCCTTTCAAACTATAGTCATATAATTTTTTAAAATGGATGGGGTGTGTTGAAGCAATACAACATAATAAGAACATAAAATTGACCAATATTTTTTAAACCTTTCAAACTATAGTTTAAACATAATCCCTTTCAACCATTATTCACAACCTTTTAAGGATGGTGTACAACATAATACAAATGAGAATAGACCCATTTTGAAAAATTCATCAAGAACCTATTTGATTTAAATCTTTCTGGTCCCACAGTTGAACCATACATTTCAAACTTTTGTCTTATTACAATAAGTATATAACAATTGTTTTCAAAAATGCCAGGGAAATTGAAAAATTTTTATTTCCCATATTATTATTTTACAGTTTTCAAAAAGTTTAATCAAACAATTTACTTGTAATCGCCCCCAGTTGGGGTTTTGTTTATTCAGTCAAACTATAAAAACATTATATATTTTAAGGACCAATCCTTTCAAACTATAGTTATATAATTTTTTAAAATGGATGGGGTGTGTTGAAGCAATACAACATAATAAGAACATAAAATTGACCAATATTTTTTAAACCTTTCAAACTATAGTTTAAACATAATCCCTTTCAACCATTATTCACAACCTTTTAAGGATGGTGTACAACATAAATACAAATGAGAATAGACCCATTTTGAAAAATTCATCAATTTGATTTAAATCTTTCTGGTCCCACAGTTGAACCATACATTTCAAACTTTTGTCTTATTACAATAAGTATATAACAATTGTTTTCAAAAATGCCAGGGAAATTATTATTTTACAGTTTCCAAATCAAACCATTTAACTGGGGGTTTTGTTTATTCAGTTGACTATAAAAACACCTTTCAAACTAGAGTCCTATAATTTTTTAAAATGGATGGGGAGCACATAATAAGAACCTTTCAAATTATAGTTTAAACATTTTCTTATTAAAAACATTTGAAAGACCCTAAAAACATTCACTACAGAAAGACACTTACCTTCAATGGCTGCCGGGAGAGCAATGAACGATCGCAGGGGACGCCAAGCCAGCCTCACGAGGACGGTGACGTCACGAGCGATGCGATTGGTTGACGGTGACGTCACGAGCGCGATGCGAGCCCTGCAAAGTAGGTCATCTCTGACGGACGATCCCTGCAAAGTCTGCCTGGTTCAACGAATCTACTTAAAAAACTCTCTGAGATTGGGAAGCTTGTGTGACAGCTGTGGCTATTGTTCCCCCTTTTTGAAAGGGTGAACAATGCTTCATTGTGTTGTGCCAATGAGTCATCACGGGGACCGGGTCTCTTTTGAAAAGCCCCATTCATTCAAAGACAGCTGCTTCACTCCTGGGTCTTTGGAAAGTAGATCATCCATTGTGTAAAAGAAATGTTCCCCTCAACGAACATCTGGCCTGGCCTGAATATAAATCATCCATCTGTTACCAGTTCAACGTCCCTTGTGTGAAACATATATGTAGTGGAGCAAAATGTAATCTGATTCAAAAGAAAGATTTAATTTTTATTTCGTATAGTGACTTGTTTGAATACAAAGTATACGAGATGCATTATGTTTACAGAGAAAGTTTTATGTAGATTTTTATTAAGTTTTAATTGTCTTGTCCAATCTAAGGGTCCCAGTTTTTTACGGTTTTTGGCTCAAGTGAACATGACACAACTGGTGGGTCTAATCCCAATTTTTACTTGCTTTTTACGTTCACGCATTCTTCAAGTTCTATTCAGAATTTTATTGGTACCAAAATTTGGCGCCACAACTTCCCGTTTTTATGGTTTTTCGCTTATATCTCGGGCCGTAATGGGTCGATCTTCATAATCTGGATACCGTTGGAAAGATCTCGAGTCGGCCCACCCTGTAGGCTCCCTCACTTTGTTCACCGCTAGAGGGCGCCTTTCCTATTCCAATTTTTCCGTATCTTTCAAAATGACCCTACCACTTTCGCGTTTGTTCTTACCTTTTCTGTATTTTCACTCAACTAGAGTAATGCCATAGCATTTTTTCATTTTTGGCAGTTTTGGCGACCAGTGGAGCCAATTTTAATAGTGAACATGACACATTTTAACTTACTGGTGGGTCTAATCCCAATTTTTACTTGCTTTTTACGCCTAGGACTTCTTTTTCACGCATTCTTCAAGTTCTATTCAGAATTTTATTTGTACCAAAATTTGGCGCCACAACTTTGCGTTTTTATGGTTTTTCGCTTATATCTCGGGTCCTAATAGGCCGATCTTCATAATCTGGATAGCGTTGGAGAGATCTCGAGTCGGCCCACCCTGTAGGCTCCCTCACTTTTTTCACCGCTAGAGGGCGCCTTTCCTATTCCAATTTTTCCTTATCTTTCAAAATTATCCTACCACTTTCGCGTTGGTTGTTACTTTTTCTGTATTTTCATTCAACTAGAGTAACGCCATAGCATTTTTTCATTTTTGGCAGTTTTGGCGCCCACTGAAGCCAATTTTAATAGTGAACATGACACATTTTAACTTACTGGTGGGTCTAATCTCAATTTTTATTTGCTTTGTACGTCTAGGTTCACGCATTCTTCAAGTTCTATTCAGAATTTTATTGGTACCGAAATTTGGCGCCGTTTTATTGACAACTTCCAGTTTTTATGGTTTTTCGCTTATATCTCGGGGTCTAATGGGTCGATCTTCATAATCTGGATAGCGTTGGAGAGATCTCGAGTCGGCCCACCCTGTAGGCTCCCTCACTTTTTTCACCGCTAGAGGGCGCCTTTCCTATTCCAATTTTTCCCTATCTTTCAAAATTATCCTAGCATTTTCGCGTTGGTTGTCTGTATTTTCATTCAACTAGAGTAACGCAATAGCATTTTTTTCATTTTTGGCAGTTTTGGCGCCCACTGAAGCCAATTTTAATAGTGACATTTTAACTTACTGGTGGGTCTAATCTCAATTTTTATTTGCTTTGTACGTCTAGGTTCACGCATTCTTCAAGTTCTATTTAGAATTTTATTGGTACCAAAATTTGGCGCCACAACTTCCAGTTTTTATGGTTTTTCGCTTATATCTCGGGGTCTAATGGGCGGATCTTCATAATCTGGACACCGTTGAAGAGATCTCGAGTCGGCCCACCCTGTCACCGCCAGAGGGCCTAGTCCAATTTTTCCCTATCTTTCTAAATGACCCTCGCGTTGATTGTCACTCAACTAGAGTAACGCAATAGCTGTACCAAAATTTGGCGCCACAGTTTAATGGTCATCCGTCAGAGTTGAATGAGATCTCAAGATTTAAAAAAAAAAAAAAAAAAAAAAAAAAAAAAAAAAAAGTTTGGGATTATCTTTAGTTTTAAAATAAAAATATTCGACAATCATAATAAACAACAATAGAATATTTTTTAGGCTGTTGGATCACCTCCAACTACCCACTTATTTATTTTTCATCTACACAAGATTACAAAAGACTCACCCATGGATAGGTTTACACATGCTGAGGTCAAGAGGAGCTTCTTTCGACTGGACGCCGTGGCATATCGGCGGCGGCGGATAATGAGTATTCCAATGTTTCAGTTCCGTCAGGCTCTGGTAAAATTTGACCTGTTCTACTGAAGCCGGAGGGCTCACAACCCCTCCAGTGGGGGGCACCGCGACGGAGACGATCCATTCGTCCCACCACGTCGCCTTCTCTAAATCCTCGAAGGACACACTGTTCACAAAGTCCGCCAAGGGGTCGGGCATCACTAAGGGGGCAGGGGGCGGTGGCATCACCCCAGAGTCACTTGGCACGACGAAAGGGGAGAGCACCCCAGAGTCACTGGCAGGGGGGTCACTGGCAGGAAGCACAGGGTCACTTGCAGGAGGTAGCACGACAGGAGGCGGCACGTTCGGTACCAGAAAGGGAGACGGCACAACAGGTTCTGGACTGCTGATGTCCTCATAGTCCACATCCGAAGCAGGCCTTTGCTCCTCGTCCGGCTGCGGGTCGTACACATAGGGAGTGGGCGGTGGATGGTTGCCCGTTGATGTCGAAGGTTGCGGGTCGTACACATAAGGAGTGGGCGGCTCCTCTTCGTCCGAGTGCCGGTCGTACACGTAGGGTGTCTGCGGTGGATCGTAGCTGATCTTGGGCTTTTTGCAGGGTGCGTCGTCCTCCGACGACCGACGGCGCTTTCGGGAGGCGGTGGCTTCTGTTTTTCGGGGATCCAGCCATCCTTGCTTCGTGAGCCACTCTTCGTCTTGGGCAGGCACAACCGTCACTCGGAACAGTGTTTTCTGGATGGTGTAGAGCACGTACTCGAGTCCGGAAGCACAGTAATAGGTTTGGTTCGGTTGCAGTCTCCGAGCACTGTAGTCGTACTCCCGCTTCGCATGAAAGTGTTTCTCTTGGATGCCGAGGGGAGTCTTGCTGCGCACGAAATGGAACATGATCGGGGCCACATGGGTCTGGAGAAC
The DNA here is from genome assembly GCA_963930645.1 of Salticus scenicus. Lineage (NCBI taxonomy): Eukaryota > Metazoa > Arthropoda > Arachnida > Araneae > Salticidae > Salticus > Salticus scenicus. The sequence continues at coordinate 129,228 of CAWVNO010002304.1, forward strand.
GTGGCCCGTGGCCGGCTTGACGGTGCGGTGGCCAAAGGTGAAGGCACTCTTCACCAGAAAGGTGCGACCCATCACAAAGCCCGTGCGAACGTCCGTGTTGCGTTTCAGGGACTGGTCGGGCACCCGCTTCAACTTGTTGTCGGCATACGTCCAAGGCTTGACGCGGGCACCTTGGTTGCAGAGGGCGCCTTTCACCGTGTCGGCGAAATGCTTCAGATAGTGCTGACTGTACTTCTGAACGTAATAATAGACTTTGTCGGCACTGGTCATGGCGATGATGAAGGGCGTCAAATCCGAGTCCTCGTGCAGATTGTTGTAGTTGGGAGTGGAGAGCGGCGTGAGAGCCGCCGACACCTCCGAAACCGTCTGCGGGAAGATATCCACGACTCTTTCCATGGTGAGAATGAGAGAGAAGGCTTCGAGAATGAGAGAGAAGGCTTCGTCGGAAGCGACTTTTGAAGACCAGTTGACCTCCTTTCCTGCCACCCTGCTATTGGTTGACAACCTCCTTCCCAACCCTTGGTGACCTCCTTTCCTACGATTGGCTCAGTCCTTCCCAACCATTGGCTGACCTCCTTTCCTGCCGTTGGCTCCACCCCCCCCCCTGAAACTTGCTCAGTTACAAGAGAACACTTTCCTTCTCACAATCAGATGCAGTCATGGCGCTCTCTTACACAGGTTATCCGCCTCTGGACTGCACTTTCCTGATGCTGCGCACGCGAGACGGTCGGCTGTTTCTGCGGGCCGCGGACGTCGCCCGGGCTTGCGCCCGCAGTCGGACGCTGCTGTACGTGGGGACGCTGGAGAGGGATTTCGTGAGCGTGCAGAGGGACAGCCCGACCCTCGAAAAGACGGTCTACGGGTTCGCCACGCTAACCACGCGAGACATTCTCGGATGGCAATGGCCCACGGGCGAAGGACGGGTGGAGCACGAACTGTGGTTCGACCTGGAACACGCCAGACTCTTTTTGCCGAGGGAGATCTCGGACGCCCTGTTTCCTGAGGAGGGTGCAAAAACATTTTGTGATTTGGATGAAAACATTTTGTGTGAATAAACATTTTAGATGTGACATTTTAGATGTGACATTTTGTGAAAACATTTTGGATGTGTACAAAAAACATTTTGTGATGATTTTGAGAAAAACATTTTGGATCTGTGTAAAAAACATTTGGACATTTTAGATGTGCTCAAAAAACATTTTGGACATTTTAGATGTGTTCAGAAAACTTTTTGGATAATTTTTTTATGTCATTTTAGACAAAAACATTGTCATTTTTATGCTATCAATAAATACTTTTTTCGACGTGTTTATCTTTAGGGTTTTTTTTAGAACCAGATCGCAATCATCATGAGGGTTGTTTTCGATACACTTTAAGGGTGAGTCCATCAAAAAATATTTTATATTATATATATATATATATATATATATATATATATATATATATATATATATATATATATAATTTATGATTTATATATTTTAAAATTTCTTTAAACATATTCTTTAAAAATTTCTTTAAACATTTTATATTTTAAAATTTCTGTGTGAAGCTGATAATAACGATAGTTCACATCAGACAGAGATTTGAGATTTGAAGTAATTATGTGATTCATTGTTTTCATTTTCTGACATATTGAAAATATTAACACATTTTCTACTTTTTATCTATGATGGGTAATACACTGGTTCACATTTAAAATGTTTTCTAATTTTATTTGACCAGTTGGATGACTTATATTTTAGCATTTCTCTAAATGTTGAAGGGGAGTATAATTTCTATGTGGATTCCATATCAGATGTATTCAGGGTAATGTCCATTTGAGTTTTGAAGCAATCATGTGACTCATTGTTTTCATTTTCTGATACCGTAATAGATAAAAAATAATAAATAAATAAATAAATAAATAAATAAATAATAATAATAATAATAATAATAATAATAATAATAATAATAATATATATATATATATATATATATATATATATATATATATAATTTATGATTTATATATTTTAAAATTTCTTTAAACATATTCTTTAAAAATTTCTTCAAACATTTTATATTTTAAAATTTCTGTGTGAAGCTGATAATAACGATAGTTCACATCAGACAGAGATTTGAGATTTGAAGTAATTATGTGATTCATTGTTTTCATTTTCTGACATATTGAAAATATTAACACATTTTCTACTTTTTATCTATGATGGGTAATACACTGGTTCACATTTAAAATGTTTTCTAATTTTATTTGACCAGTTGGATGACTTATATTTTAGCATTTCTCTAAATGTTGAAGGGGAGTATAATTTCTATGTGGATTCCATATCAGATGTATTCAGGGTAATGTCCATTTGAGTTTTGAAGCAATCATGTGACTCATTGTTTTCATTTTCTGATACCGTAATAGATAAAAAATAATAAATAAATAAATAAATAAATAAATAAATAATAATAATAATAATAATAATAATAATAATAATATATATATATATATATATATATATATATATATATATATATATATATATATATATATAAACATTGAAGGTAATATTGTGGGATAATTTCTGTGTGGATTCAGGGCAATGTCCATTTGAGATTTGAAGCAATCGTGTGACTCATTGTTTTCATTTTCTAATACCGATAAATAAATAATATAATAAACATTGAAGGTGTGGGATAATTTCTGTGTGGGTAATGAGATTTGAAAAGAGATGACTCATTGGCCCTTTCAAAAGGGACCAGATGCATGGAACCACCTGGCCATCGCACGGGCATTGTTCAACGGCCCTTTCAAAACGGAGCATTGAGTTTGTGCATTCAGCCTCTCTCAAAAGGGAGGCCTGTCTCAGGGGGCGATGAGGCAGCTCTCATTGAGTTTGTGGATGCAAGCCTTTCAAAAGGAACCAGGTGGGGGAGATGTATGACTCATTGGCAAGCAGCTGCTCTCCCGGGCCCTTTCAAAAAGGACAATGGCGGCTGTCTCAGGGGGGATGACTCATGGGCAAGCAACTGCTCTCTTCCTCCCGGGCCCTGGGTGCATGTTTCACAATGGCGGCCTGTCTCAGGGGGACGCCAGCAGCCCGCTTTTAAGTCCCACCTCTCTTTAGCAATGATGCTCCGAGGATAAATTTTAAAAAATTCTACATGACAAACGATTCATTTTTCCAATTTCAAAAAAATTTTTCTTGGAGCTTTTGGTGAGTCGATAAAAAAATTTTCTTTTGCTCAATCTCCAAATAAAATTTTTTTTGAAATTAAAAAAAAAATTTGAATGCGTGGGTCTTGAAAGTTTAGGCGACTCTTCTCCGAATAAAATTTTTTTTGAATGCCTTGTCATGATGGGGCTTAGGCGATCTTTTGTTCTAAAAAATTATATAATCAAGAGTGGAACCATTCTTTCCAAACGACTAATCATTTAAATTAAGACAGTAAAACAACTAATATATAACTGGTATTTAAAAACAGATCTTAGAAAAGACTGGTGCTCTGTGTTACACATTTTTTATTTTATATATGTCACTTAGTATCGAATAGCTATATATATATATATATATATATATATATATATATATATATATATATATATATAATAATAATAATATATATATATATATATATATATATATATATATATATAATATAAATAATTTTAAAATTTGGAAGGAAAATATAAATGATGTACCAAAATGATGGTTCAAATAACATTGATGTGACTCTGAGAGAGAGCAAAAAAAAATCTTTCACCGACTCGCCGAAGCTGACAAACCATTCAAAAAATTTTTTTTCCAATTTCAAAAATTTTTTTTTTGAATGCGATTGGTCAACCTTAAAAGCTGTGGTGAGTCGATAAAAAATTTTTCTTTCTCTCGATCTCCGAATAAAAATTTTTTGAAATTGAAAAAAAAATTTTGAATGCGTTGTTATGATTGGTCTTGAAAGGTCTCTTGCTAGATCTCCGAATAAAGTTTTTTTTTTGAATGCCTTGTCATGATGGGGCTTAGGCGATCTTTTGCTCTAAAAAATTATATAATCAAGAGTGGAACCATTCTTTCCAAACGTCCATCCTATAACTAATCATTTAAATTAAGACAGTAAAACAACTAATATATAACTGGTATTTAAAAACAGATCTTAGAAAAGACTGATGAACTGGTGCTCTGTGTTACACATTTTTTATTTTATATATGTCACTTAGTATCGAATAGCTATATATATATATATATATATATATATATATATATATATATATATATATATATAATAATAATAATAATAATAATAATTATATATATATATATATATATATAATAATAATAATAATAATATATATATATATATATATATATATATATATATATATATATATATATATATATATATATATATATAATATAAATAATTTTAAAATTTGGAAGGAAAATATAAATGATGTACCAAAATGATGGTTCAAATAACATTGATGTGATCTTTTGCTCTGAGAGAGAGCAAAAAAAAATCTTTCACCGACTCGCCGAAGCTGACAAACCATTCAAAAAATTTTTTTTCCAATTTCAAAAAAATTTTTTTTGAATGCGATTGGTCAACCTTAAAAGCTTTGGTGAGTCGATAAAAAATTTTTCTTTCGCTCGATCTCCGAATAAAAATTTTTTGAAATTGAAAAAAAAATTTTGAATGCGTTGTTATGATTGGTCATCAATCTTGAAAGGTCTCTTGCTAGATCTCCGAATAAAGTTTTTTGAAATTAAAAAAAATTTTGAATGCGTTGTCATGATAGGTCATCAATCTTGAAAGGTCTCTTGCTAGATCTCCGAATAAAGTTTTTTTGAAATTGAAAAAAAATTGGAATGCGTTGTCATGATGGGTTATCAATCTTGAAAGCTTAGGCGAAAGATTTTTCTTTTGCTCTAAAAAAATTATATAATCAAGAGTGGAACCATTCTTTCCAAACGTCCATCCTATAACTAATCATTTAAATTAAGACAGTAAAACAACTAATATATAAATGTTACTGGTATTTAAAAACAGATCTTAGAAAAGACTGATGAACTGGTGCTCTGTGTTACACATTTTTTATTTTATATATGTCACTTAGTATCGAATAGCTATATATATATATATATATATATATATATATATATATATATATATATATATATATAATATAAATAATTTTAAAATTTGGAAGGAAAATATAAATGATGTACCAAAATGATGGTTCAAATAACATTGATGTGACTCTGAGAGAGAGCAAAAAAAATCTTTCACCGACTCGCCGAAGTTTGTCAGCTTCGGCGAGTGGGTTTCCTTTGCTCTGCAGCTGTCTTTGGTTTGGGGCCTTTTAAAAGGGGTGATGACTCATTGGCAAGCCGGCACCAACACAATGAAGCATTGTCCTTTCAAAAAGGGTGCATGATAAGGACAATAGTATGACAATGAAGTAGCATTGGGGTCACACAAGCAGCAGCTGTCGAGTGTAATCTCATTCAACCATGAAGCAGACTACCCCGTGATGACTCTTTGGCAACAACACAATGAAGCATTGTTCAATGGCCAGATGCACGATGGGGGGAACATCTGTCGCTTTCCAGTATAACGGCCTCAACCATGATGTCAAAAGAGACCAGGATGACTCACGCAAGCAACAGCTGCCAGTATCCCTTCCCAATCTCATTGTGCCTTTCAAAAAGGGACCAGGTGCACGATGGGGGCTTTCAAATATAACACAATGAAGCATTGTTCAACGGCTTTCAAAAAGAGTTTTAACACAATGGCAAGCAGCAGCTGTCAAGTATAATATAACGGCCAATCTCATTCAACAACATAATGAAGCATTGTCCTTTTAAAAAGGGAGTTTGGAACCAGCATAAGGGTGATGGGGGAGATGTATGACTCATTGGCAAGCAACTGCTCTCTTCCTCCCAGGCAATGAAGCATTGTTCAATCCCTTTCAAAGAGGGAACCAGGTGCATGTTTAACAATGGCGGCATCAGCCTGTCTCAGGGGGGATCGTTGATGACTCACGCAAGCGACAGATGCCCGCTTTCAAGTCCCAACCTCTCTTTAGCAATGATGTAATATTTCCGAGGTATATTGATTATTAATAAACTTTATCAAGAGTGGATTCCAAATGTCCATCCATTTAAATTAAGACAATAAAACAACTAATATATAAATGTTACTGGTATTTAAAAACAGATCTTAGAAAAGACTGGTGTTACACATTTTTTCATTCTTCAAGTTCTATTCAGAATTTTATTGGTACCAAAATTTGGCGCCACAACTTCCAGTTTTTATGGTTTTTCGCTTATATCTCGGGTCCTAATAGGCCGATCTTCATAATCTGGATACCGTTGGATAGATCTCGAGTCGCCCCACCCTGTAAGCTCCCTCACTTTTTTGACCGCCAGAGGGCGCCTTTCCTATTCCAATTTTTCACTATCTTTCTAAATTACCCTAGGATTTTCGCGTTTGTTCTTACCTTTTCTGTATTTTCACTCAACTAGAGTAACGCCATAGCATTTTTTCATTTTTGGCTCTTTTGGCGCCCACTGGAGCCAATTTTAATAGTGAACATGACACATTTTAACTTACTGGTGGGTCTAATCCCAATTTTTACTTGCTTTTTACGCCTAGGACTTCTTTTTCACGCATTCTTCAAGTTCTATTCAGAATTTTATTTGTACCAAAATTTGGCGCCGTTTTATTGACAACTTTGAGTTTTTATGGTTTTTCGCTTATATCTCGGGTCCTAATAGGCCGATCTTCATAATCTTGATACCGTTGGATAGATCTCGAGTCGCCCCACCCTGTAGGCTCCCTCACTTTTTTGACCGCCAGAGGGCGCCTTTCCTATTCCAATTTTTCCCTATCTTTCTAAATTATCCTACCACTTTCGCGTTTGTTCTTACCTTTTCTGTATTTTCACTCAACTAGAGTAATGCCATAGCATTTTTTCATTTTTGGCTCTTTTGGCGCCCACTGGAGCCAATTTTAATAGTGAACATGACCTATTTTAACTTACTAGTGGGTCTAATCCCAATTTTTACTTGCTTTTTACGCCTAGGACTTCTTTTTCACGCATTCTTCAAGTTCTATTCAGAATTTTATTTGTACCAAAATTTGGCGCCGTTTTATTGACAACTTTGAGTTTTTATGGTTTTTCGCTTATATCTCGGGTCCTAATAGGCCGATCTTCATAATCTTGATACCGTTGGAGAGATCTCGAGTCGCCCCACCCTGCAAGTTACCTCACTTTTTTCACCGCCAGAGGGCGCTTTTCCTATTCCAATTTTTCACTATCTTTCAAAATGACCCTAGGATTTTCGCGTTTGTTCTTACCTTTTCTGTATTTTCACTCAACTAGAGTAACGCCATAGCATTTTTTCATTTTTGGCAGTTTTGGCGACCAGTGGAGCCAATTTTAATAGTGAACATGACCCATTTTAACTTACTGGTGGGTCTAATCCCAATTTTTACTTGCTTTTTACGCCTAGGACTTCTTTTTCACGCATTCTTCAAGTTCTATTCAGAATTTTATTGGTACCAAAATTTGGCGCCGTTTTATTGACAACTTCCAGTTTTTATGGTTTTTCGCTTATATCTCGGGCCCTAATGGGCCGATCTTCATAATCTGGATACCGTTGGAGAGATCTCGAGTCGCCCCATCCTGCAGGTTACCTCACTTTTTTCACCGCCAGAGGGCGCTTTTCCTATTCCAATTTCTCCCTATCTTTCAAAATGACCCTAGGAATTTCGCGTTGGTTGTTACCGTTGGAGATACGTGTTGGATTACCGTTGGAGAGATCTCGAGTCGCCCCACTCCGAATAAAGTTTTTTGAAATTGGAAAATAAAAATTTTTTGATCAGCTCTCCGAATAAAGTTTTTTGAAATTGGAAAATAAAAATTTTTTGAACAACTTCGGTTGGTTTCAATAGTTTGAGTTTTCACAATGAAGCAGCATTGGGGTCACGCAAGCAACAGCTGTCGCTCTCATTCAACCCTGAAGCAGATGGTTTGGATGAATGGGGCCTTTCCATCCCCGTGATGAGCCAGACAATGAAGCATTGTTCAACCCCTTTCAAAAAGGAGAACAATAGTATGACTCATTGGGGTCACGCAGCTGTCGCTTTCCAGTCCAATCTCATTCAACCATGAAGCAGCTGTTGGATGAATCATGGGGGTGATGCAATATTCCATAATATCGATTATTTATAAACTTTAAAAAATTCTACGAGAGTCCCGGCGCTAAATTCTTTTTACCGGCGACTGTATGCTATAAACTTATTTAAATATTGATTCTATGATTTATTTATTAATTCTTATTTACTTTTAAGCTACTTTAATTGCTTCGGATTTAAATGCCGAAAATATATACATTCGGTAGCAAAAGTATCCATTCCTTGTCGAATCCTGTTCTTGCTAAGACTACTATATAACTATTATATAGCACGGAGTAAGAAATAACTGGAGGGGAAACTCCAATGGCCGAAACCTTGAAAAACTGCAATATACTTTTAGGTAATATAGAGGCGCTACTCGTCGGTAGATGTCCGATTATCTTCGCTCCATAATGCTTTTCAGTTGCAAAAATGCTCATTTAATAACTTTCTTTAACAAAAATAATGATTTCTGAGAAAGTCAACGAAAAATGAATTCGATTACACAGAGTTTTCTTAACAACATATATTTTTTACAAGAAGTATGTAATACTTGTTATTTTAAAAAAGCCAGTTTTGTATAAGCTGTCATCAAAAGGAAAATTAATTAAAAGAGACATTTAATTTCAAATAATTTATAAATAATTCTTAAAAAGTATTTTGTTATAATTTTTATTATATATAATTAATTTTTTTTTCTTTTATCCCAATGAAATATGAAATTAATTCCATAAAAAAAATAAAAAAAAAAAATCTACGTAAAAGTAATAAATATTTTTGATTGTCAAATGCAATTTTACTATATGTAAACTGTTTGAAAAAGTAAATTTTAGACCTTATTCGTGGTGTGATGTTGGGATTATAAGGCCAATTGACAGCACTTGGGTTTTAGACCTGAGTAGAATGCCCTCAGTGTGTCTCCTTATGGGATCCTAGCCAGTAGCTATGCAAGTTGCGGAGAAAATCACGGAAAACTCCGATCGGCTAGGTCCGCAAGTGCGACTTGGAATTAAACTCAGCATTTCCCGTCTATCAGCTTGAAAAGAACACTATATTAAAGAAAAAACACTCTGTTTACGGTAGGTGCCCTATTGTCTTCGTTCTGTAATGCTTTCACTTGCAAAAATCTGTATATATATATAAATTACGTGTCACGATGTTTGTCCGGGGTAAACTCCTAAACTAAGGAACCGATTTTAATGAAATTTTGCACACTGTGTGCAGTTTGGTTCAACTTGAGAGATAGGATAGTTTTTATCTCAATTTATTGTCACAATATTGTTTTATTGCAATTATTTGTTAATTATAGACCTTTATTAAAGTTGCTCCAAAATATCTGTGAGTTCCATTAATTTAATTGTTGCCAAAAAAAATACGAGTGCATTTTCTTTCGACATAAAAATAAATACATTTAATCAAACGTGAACGTTAAAAAATTATAAAAAGTTAAATTATGCATCTCACGAAAATTGACGTCATAATCAATTTAAAGATTTTATACACAGTGATAAAGTGCTAACGTAGTTCTATCATAGATATAGTAATATATATAGATCTCTCATCCCCATGTTATCGTACAAAGATTTTTCATGCCGAAAAAAAAAAAAAAAAAAAAAAAAAAGCTTTCGAAACAGCCATTAAGTGGTATTGAAAAAAAAAAAGTTTTTTTTTTTTTTTTTTTTTTTTAATCTTATAATTATTCTTATCTTAATCCTCAATGTTTCCCATCTTTATTAACTTGAATTTACTATTAAAATTTTAACATACTCAAAAACTTCTCATCACTTCGTTAAAATACACTAAACTTTTCCAAAATCTTTTCCTATTTAAAATGATACATGTATTTACTTTAAATGTCCAATATTTCATAAGATTTCCAATTTTAAAGTTTTAAAATATTTATCAAATTTACTTAGCCTTATTGTTTTCCTTTTTATAACTACAGCTGTTGCCCTCTTTAAAATATTTAAAATGATGAGGTCATTTTATAGTAAAATTATCCATTATAGCATATATTATATTTCACTCCTCCATAAAAATTGATTTTAAAATCGTCTGTTTCTTTTATACTTTTATTTTAATAGAATTTTAATAGAATTTAATTTATATATTAGTCATTTTAGCAATTTTATCCAAAGTAGCATTAGAAATAATATATATCACTTCTCCATTAAAATTTATAGGACCCTACAATAAAATTAATTTGTGCTTAATATCAACACTACGAAAATTTTTATCAATCGCTTCCAAATTTTGACCTAAGTTTCAAATCTCAACCCTGTGGGTTTTTACATCGGCTACAACATTTTCGTCTTTGTTCGTAAATAATAATTTGACTGTACTAAATAGTTTACAGCCGTATAATTCAACGTATAACTTAGTCACAGCAACGCGTGGCCGGGCCTGCTAGTGTTCATATAAAAATGTTTTTTAACAAAAAAAAAAAAAAAAAAAAGATTTTTGAGAAATTTACGAAAAATGAATTTGATTATACTGGGTTTACTTAACAATATATATTTTTTTACAAGAAGTATGCGAGACTTGTTATTTTAAAAAAGCCAATTTTGTGTAAGCTGTCGTCAAAATGAAAATTAATCAAAGGGATATTCAGTTTCAAATAACTTATACAAGCAATTTTTTTTTTAAATATATTTTATAATTTTTATTTTATTATTATTATTATTATTATTATTATTATTATTTAATCCCAATGAAATACGAAATGCATTCTATCAAAAAAAGTCTACATAAAAGCAATGGATATTTTTAATTTAAGATGGAATGCAATTTTAGAGTCTTAGACCTGAGTAAATACCCTGCCCTCCTTAGTAGTTTTTTTTTTTTTTTTTTTTTTTTTTTTTTTTAAGTATATTTACATTTTATTCCTGCGAGCTTCGGAGAAAACCACAGAAAACACCTTGCGATAGGTTGGTGAACGCGACTTGGTATCAAACCCAGCACTTCCCGTCAAACAACTTTGAGAACACAGCCATTCGGTCAATCGTGGGGCAGGTAAAAAACAAAATTCTTTAAAGATATATGTTTAGACGAAATAATATGTTGGTATTAAGGCAATTAACTACACGAGGCTTTTGTGACTCAGTTATGTGTCCTCAACACATAACCCAAGAAGTGAAAAGAGGGGGACTTTCTAAGGGATCCCAGCACATATTTACCTGAGTTTCAGAGAAATCCAAGGAAAACTTCGAACGGCTATTCGACGAAACAACCTAAGATCGAACCCAGCACTTCCAATCTACCAACTTCAAAAGCAGTATGACGCCACTCAGAAATGTGTGAAGATTGATATATTATAAGGTGAAAAATAAATTGTTTTATAAATATTAATATTTATAAACTAAATTAATCATAGATATTATTTTCAAATAATTAGTTATATTTATAAATTAATTTTATAGAAACTAAATCATATATTAAAAAAAGAAAGAAAGAAAAAAAAAAAAAAAAACACTTTGTACAGCTAAATATAATAATGACAAATCATAATCATAAAATACATTTATACTATTAAGATATTTAAATAATGTATAGAATCATCCATAACTAAGAAGTATAATAACAATAAGAAAATAATAATAATATTAAATAAAATAATTTTTTTCTTCTACTTATTTATAAATTGCTTATAAATTAAAATTGAAATTTATGATTAAATATATATATATTGTTGGTATTTTCATCTATCTTTCATTTGCTGAGTGTTGTAAAGGAATTAAATTATTCAAATTATATATATATATATGCGACGAAAATTTATTATATATGATAGATTTCTTTTCAATCTACATTTTTCTTTATTATAGATATCATTTTTCTCCCTAGTCCTTTTAAATATCCCTGTGTCCCTTTAAATGTCCCTTTAATTCGTTACGATCTTAACGAAAGTCTATAAAAATTGGCTCTTTTAAAATAACAAGTGTACTATGCCGCTTGTGAAAATTTTATGGTGTTAAGGAAACCCTATATATTCTAATTCATTTTTCGCCGATTTTCTCAAAAATCATTCTTTTCGTTAAAAAAATAAAATAAATGAGCGTTTTTCCCATTGGAAAGCATTACGGAATGGGAATGATCGGGCATCAGCTGAAAGTGGCGCCATCTTTTACTCAAATAATTGGATAACACACATTTTATGCTAGTTTCCGCTCCAGTTATTTCTTACTCCGTGTTATATAGTAGTCTTAGTTCTTGCTAGTCTAAGATTACGATTCGACTAGGATTTATCGGCCACAAATGTATCCGAGCAATATCGAAAATTCCTATGTAAAAAAGTAACATAGGAATTTTTGCTAGTGCTCGGATACTTTTGTTGCCGACTGTAGACTTATCAGAAAGTGGAAGAAAACCTTTTACAACAATAATTTAGGGTTACATACAAACGGAACACTTACAACTTCGAGGACGTAATTTCTGCAAGTTTTTTGCAAATACAGTCGGTAGCAAAAGTATCCGAGCACTAGCGAAAATTCCTATGTAAAAAAAGTACACTGAATGCAGTTTTGTTAAATAAATCCTTGTCGAATCCTCTTCTTGCAAACGGAAGTGTTTCATTTGTATGTACCACTGAATTTACTTTTGTAAAAATTAAACTATGTATAATTATCACGGAGTAAAAAGACAGGAGAAGAAGGTACCGCTGAAATTTTGTGATGTTGTTTTCTAATGTTTACAGATGGCGCCAGCGTGCAATCCTTCCTTCTCTCCAGCTTCCGCAATGTTATTCAATGGGGAAATGTTTCGTTTTAATTATTTTTTTAAAAATAATATTAAGCTGAAAAAATTTCGATTGAAAGCAAATTTCATTAAATAGAGTATTCTAACCAACATGTTTTTTTAAGAGCCATTTTATACTAATTTTACTTTGACAGAAAGCCTTTAAAAAATGACGATCTTTATGAACCGAAGCTAGCTAAAACAGACAATTGGGAGGAAGGAAAATGGATGAAATTTTGTAAAGAAAAAAAATAAACTTACTTTAGGTGCAGAAAACACGAACTCGCACTTTATTTTTCTCCTAGGGCTTTTTTTTTGTTTTTCTTATCACTATCATAGCCTGTTTTACAACTAGGAACGAAGCATTTATTTGAAACATCTGAATTATGCAGTTTTAAGAACTTACAAAGAAATTAAACTGCTTAAAATAAAAAATTTTAAATGTACTCCAGCAAAATTCTATTGAAAACAACAGTATATCTGCGCCAAGGTAGGGAGGAATGACAAGTGGCGCCCTCAATATTTACCAAAAATTTAGATCACAGTTTCGTAGCTTTCTCCCATTGGACCTTCAACTCCTATTAATATTACTCCGTGATAATTATTAATTATACATAGTTTAACAGTCGAGTTTTAATTAAAACTCGAAAACAGTAATAGAACAAGTCCTTCCGGCTTATTCGGAAGGGTAGGTCCATAAGAGAGTAAAATGGTCGTCTTTTCCCCTCTCAATGTCGGTAGCAAAAGTATCCGAGCACTGGCTAAAAGTCCTATCTAAAAAAAGCCCATTTATTAGTTTTGTTAAATAAATCCTTGTCGAATCATGTTCTTAGACTAACAGGATTCGACAAGGATTTATTAACAAAACTGCATTAAGTGTACTTTTTTTACATAGGCATTTTTGTTAATGCTCGGATACTTTTGTTGCCGACTGTATTTGCAAAAAACCTTGCAAAATTTACGTCAGTTGCAAGTGTTCCGTTTGTATGTAACCTTATGCATTGTGCCAGATATCGAATTATTTTAATCGAATGATCTCAATGTTGAATGTCAATATTTTGTTATTTGTTTATGTTTTGTGTCCTTTAAAGACTCTGCATGTATATGTAATAATTTGTTGAATTTCTTAATTTTTTAGATTTATAAGAACACAAAATTTAGACAATGAGTCTGAGTAGAGCATTAAAATATGTTATTGATGCGAAAACGAAACATGGTGTCTTTTCAGCTTCGAAGGTGTTTTCACGTTTTTCAAGTATAACGAGTAAGTTCATCTAATAGCTGATTAGAAAAGATTTTAAATAAGTAATTTTAAACAACTATTAATTATTAAAACTTGCACATGTGATTTATGGAATCTTTTACTGAAATTTTCATGGTGGATTAAAATATATATATATATATATATAGAATGCTCTGTAAACATAATTAATTATTTTATTTTTTATCCGCAGGAATCAAAATGAAAAGATCCTGCTTTTCAATGTACATATATATAAATATATCTCCAAAGTGAAGTGTTCGCTAAAAAAAAAAAAAAGGGGGAGGGGAGGGAGCGTTTCCTAAAAAAAAAAAAAAAATAATAAAAATTATTAGTGCTGCACCATGTTAATCATTAATGTCAAAATTTTGTTGTGTTTTTATATAGTGTAAGCTGTAAAAAGACTATGATATTTAAATGATAGTGATTAATAATTGAGTGCCAATAGTTTTTAGGATCAGGGGTCGATACAGGCAAAAATTGGGTCCTCTTTGCTGCCCCTTCACAAAATTCCACCATATAAAAGAGGACCCTTCACAAAATTAAAATCCATAAAAGAGGACCCTTCACAAAATTAAAATCCATAAAAGAGGACCCTTCACAAAATTAAAATCCATAAAAGAGGACCCTTAACAAAATTAAAATCCATAAAGAAGGACCTTTCACAAAATTCAAATTTATGAAATGAGCCCTTCACAAGATTTGTTTTACACAAAAGCGATATTTTTATAAAATATTTCCATGTTTTCAGTATTATTTTTAATTACTTGGTTCAGTGAAACTACGCTAATTTGATATTAAACATTATTTAGAATGACTGTTAAAATTGGAAGGTTTTATGCACGATATAATTAATATATATATATATATATATTTTTTTTTTTTTTTCACAAAAATAATTAGAAATTTCACAAAAATATTTTGTTTTTCACAAAAAGGGGACCCAAAATTTAAAACCTGAATCGAGCCCTGAGGATTCATTTATGGGAATTTCAAAAAAAAAAAAAAAAAAATTAGTAAAATAGCATTCTGCGTCTATGAAATAAGTTTTTTTTATAATGTATTTAAAAACAAATATCTTTTAATTAGTGAATTTTGTTTGTTACTACCTTTACATATTGCGTACTATAGTATTTTTTATGAATATATTGTTAAAAAAACAAGAAAAATTTAGCTTTGTTTGCTGCTTGGTGCATTTGCCAAAAGTTTGCCAATATGACACTACTCTCTCTTGTCACCAGAAGTTACAACCACATGCCGCTACATAAGGGACAGCACATTTTTCAGAATGGGGAAAAAAGAATGAAATGCTGAAAACATTCATAAAGAAAGCAATTTTAAAAAGAATAAATTTCGAATTTATGAAAGTTAAGCATAGCAAAAAAAAAAAAAAAAAAAATAATAATAATAAATAAACATCAAAAACAGCTATTTTAATGTACAAGACACTTAAAAAAGTAATGGAAATTGAGACTACAGCAGTATAAAAGATATCACTGTTCTTGTTAAATTTGTACAGTAAAGCCTCATTTCTGATTAGTTTTTTTTTTTTTTTTTTTTTTTAATCTCAGCTACTAATTAAAATAATTTCATAAGTAATACCAGGGATCGATCCAGGCAAAATTTGGGTCCCTTTTGCGGCCCCTTCACAAAATTCCACATAGTAAAAAGGGACCCTTCACAAAATTCAAATCCATAAAAAGGAACCCTTCACAAAATTCAGATTTATAAAATGAGTCCCTTTACAAGATTTTGTTTTATAAAAATAATCCTTTTATTCAGGGTTCGCACTAAGGAAAAAAAATGAGTGGGATTCTCCCACTCTAATAAAAAAATTAAGTGGGATTTTGAAAATTTAAATGAGATTTTTGAAATTTAAGTCAATAATTATGCTTTACAGAAAAAAGTATTTTCAAGAAATATGCAAATTACAGACATGTGATTGCTGAAACTAGAAACTAGCTGAAAAATTTTCGCTACTAAGATTGATTGGATGATTAGTTGAATATTGATAACGTCACTTTCAATAAACTGATGACATAAACATTAATCTATACATAGTTTTTATCTACATTAAGCATTTTCAGGATTTTTTCATTAGCGTAAAAAAAATTCTTCAATATACCGGCAATAACTTTTATATCCACATAAAAATCTTATTAAAATTTCACACCAAGAGTAAAACAAATTTTTCAAACAAATATAGAATATGAATTTTATGTATGTACGTACATTAAATATTCATATAAAAGCAGTAGTAGCTAATTATTAGTTTCAAATGTGCATAAAACCATCTGAGTATTAACCTTCTTAAATTGATTTGGAAAAAATGTTCTTACCTGAAAAATCTATTCTTCATTTCCCCCATGTTTACAAATTTGGTATCGGTATGACACCCCATAAAGATTTAATTTAATTGAGAAAAAATAAATAGATTCATTAAGTTCAGCACTAAAGGTGCAAAAATAATTACATATGTCAGAAATATTGAGCACTTCTATTGCTTTATTGTTTCTAGAATTGATCATTGACCACAATCCATATTCCGGAGATGGGAAAGAGGAGGGGGTGGGGATTAAAAAAAATAATTACAGAGTTAGACACTTTCAATTCTACTTCTAGAATCTAATAAAGCAAGTTTAAAATTAATATTATAAATATAATTTATGTTTCAGATGGGTAAATATTGGGAAACAAGACTTCTGCAGAACATTTGATTGCTGATCGCTACATGGAGATAAATAAAGGGGGAAGTAGGCAAAAAATAATTACATGAGCAAGAAATATTTAACAATTGTATTTATTTACAGGTTCTAGAATCTCATAAAGCAAGTTTGAAATGGATATTGACATTTATGTTGTGGATGGAGAAAGATTAGGAATCAGAAGCTTTTGTAGAACATTTGATCGCCGATTGTTCCATTTTTATTTATTTTTTAACGAATGATATCCGCGATTTTTTTTTTTTTTTTTTTTGAACGGAAAAGATAAATTTGTGGAGTTCAACGAATTAGATAAAAAAAAAAAAATGCGGGAAAAGCGCGCATATGAAAATTTTTTAAGTGGGATTTTTTTATATATTGCGCGATCCCGCGCTCTAGCACGAACCCTGTTTTATTAAATGTTTTCAGTATTATTTTTAATTACTGCCTTAATTTGGCTCAACAAAACTCTATTAACTTGATATTAAACATTACATAAAGTGATTGTAAAAACGGAAAATTTTACACAATATTTTCCTTTTTCACAAAAATATTTTATATTTCACAAAAATATTTTGTTTTTCAGAAAAAAGGGACCCAAAATTTAAAACCTGGATCGACCCCTGAATACATCATTTGTGAGCTTTGTTGATTTGGAATTGAACAGTAGATTACAGAAATTTCTACCGCCAGATGGTGCTGTAATATTTTAATATTTCAAATTCTAATTATGATTAAATTATTTTTAATACATCATTCAAAAGATATTTTAAAGTTCTTTTATATTATCGAAAGTTTTCACCAGATTTACACGTTTTGAGGTCTCCTGATTAGGTTTTCTTTTGTATCTCAGCTACTAATTAAAATAATTTCATGAGTAATACATCATTTGAAAGCTTTTTTGATTTGGAATCGAACAGTAGATTACAGAAATTTCTACCTCCAGATGGCGCTGTAATATTTTCAATATTTCAATTTCTAATAATGATTAAATTATTTTTAATACATCATTCGAAAGATATTTTAAAGTTCTTTTATATTATCGAAAGTTTTCACCGGATTTACACGTTTTGAGGTCTCCTGAATTAGTTTTCTTTTAGTGCTGCACCGAGTAGCACTTTGGCCGAGTACCGAGTACTCGGCCTTTTACTACTCGGCCGAGTACCGAGTAGTTGTAAGAAAGAATAATTGAAATTGACGTATATATGAAGAATTTTGCACATCTTGAAATTTAAAAAAGGCTTTTTGAACACAAAATTAAGTTAAATGGCAAACAGCATGTTTACATGAAACGTTTCAGAACTTTTGTAGTGTATATACACAATTAGGGTCATTGTTATATTTGATACTTCCAGCTTAGTGGATTATTAAAACCATAATAACTGATAACTTCATTCTTTATTATATAGTCTTTCTCAGATGTGAATCATTCTCAGATAATTCTTAGAGAATATAAAAGTTCCTATACACTCAGGGTTAATTTAAGATGCATGAAATTTACATATGAAATGAGAACATTAAATTATTTATTTTATCATAATTTCAAACATGATAGACTTCATTCATCTTCAAATTCTAGAAGAGTAAAAAGATAGGTGGTTTCGGGCCATAATTTGCAGAACAACAAATTTGATAACATATTTTTAATAACATTTTAGTGTCTTTACCTTTTTCATAATTATTATTTTTTTAATTAAAAATCAATCTTTTTTTTACAGTTTTAAAAGTTTCTTACTTTTATTTGCACAAATACGTAACTAAAGTTTTATCGACTATAGTAGTATTATATAAGGGGTTCTTTTTTCTAAAATATTTTATTTTCGTCTGTTTTATAGATACAATTTTATGTACAAAGTTTTTGTAAAAAAAAAAACAAAAAAAAAATGCATATTACACACATACAAGATGGTTATACTTAAATTCTTGTAACTAAAATGGATAAGCTCAAATCATGAATCGTCTCTATATCAAGTTTAGTGGCAATCTACTTGCCCGTTTTAACTGCAGAAAGCTGTTTGCAGCAAAAGTTTAATGACTATGTTTATATTTTGATATATTTTTAGTTTAGTTATTAAAAAACAACTCTTATGAATACATTTCTTTCAATAATACATAAAAATAATGAAATTCTTACAACTACTCGGTATTGGCCGAATACTTAGTCCACATTTGGCCGAGTACCGAGTACTCGGCAAACTGGCCGAGTAGGCCGAGTACCGAGTATATAACGAGTACTCGGTACAGCTCTATTTTCTTTTGTATCTCAGCTACTAATTAAAATAATTTCATAAGTAATACATCATTA